>OX439443.1:12691542-12859542 GCA_949320045.1 Scotopteryx bipunctaria | reverse complement strand
AAGTTTAAAGTGTCGTGAGTACTACTGTGTGAAAACTTACTTCGTCTAGAATTGGCGTCTGTATAAACTTGCCTTTGAAAAATTATTGGTTAACAGACTCAGTTAACGTAAAAGGGAGTTGTTTGAAGGCTCTCCAAATATTTCTTCCCGGTTTTGTACTATGTTCGTACTTTTCATTATAATAAAGTTATGCTTGCTTAGGCGTTCTTGATTGATAGTTAAAGTTAAGCAACGATATGCGCGGTCACAAATTGGGATGGGTGACTACAAGTGGCATTACGAGCTGAGCGTTTCCGTGATTCGGAGGGCACGTTAAAAGTCGGTCGCGGCTTTTAAGTCGTTAAGCCATGACGGAGGCCTTTAGGCGGCCTAAAAACTCTGTCACTAGAGTTGGCCACTAGCTCATACGTACATACATACATGACTGTGAGGAAGGGTCGGGACTGTGTTATGTTGTTTGCTGTTTGTAATCAAAATCTATAAAAAACGGGTCCTATCCCCGAATACTCAAACGCGACTCAGAGTTGAGCACGTCCCAAGTCAAGGTTTTTTTTGACAGTTTTTGATAAAAATCTGTCAAAAACTCGTCATTTGAACCGTGCTCAACTCTGAGATGCGTTTGAGTATTCGGGGGTTAATCACGCAAACTCGAATGTGGTCGTGCTCTAACCGATTGTTTTAACAGGTAGTCATTGTCACTGCTGAATTTCTGTGAATACTTGCTTTATAGCCGTTAAGGTGCTATTAATGAATGGTATTCGAATGTTGTGCCACTACGATAATCTATGAAGACCTGGAAAAAGATGGTGTGATGACCTAGATGCCTTCGAACCATAGTGGCAAACTATCTCCTTGGAACGCAGAAATTGGAATAAAATTAAAAAGCAGCAGTGGGACAAAATCCTATTAATATTATGAATAAGAAAATTTGTAAGAATGTGAAGATGTGTGGATGTGACGATGTATGTTTGTGCCTCAATCACGCCGTAACGGCTGAACAGATTTGAATGAAACTTGAAATATACATAGTACATGTGCTGGATTCACATATAGGTAATTTTTTATCCGGGTACCACGCGAGCAAAGCCGCGGGCGGCAGCTAGTAGGTTATAATTGTCTTATTGACACTCAATGTTTAACTTGTGACGGCTTAGTTTGCATGTTATTGCTGAGTGTCTTCTACACTAATATTATAAAGAGGAAAACTTTGTTTGTTTGTTTGTACTGAATAGGCTCAAAAACTACTGGACCGATTTTAAAATTTCTTTCACCATTCGAAAGCTACATTATCCACGAGTAACATAGGCTATATTTTATTTTGGAAAAAAATAGGGTTCCGTAAGATATTTGGGTTTTTCGGACACAAGGTGTAAAAAATCAACCAGAAAAGTTACTTATTTTGCGTACGCTGCCTAAACTATAAAAGATAGAACCATAAAATGTTCTAATTAATTGTAGATCTTATAAATATCTACAAAAAAATCCGCGACACACTATACCCATCTATGTCGAGTGAGGCACAGCAACCATTTTTTTATTTAAAAATCTTGAATTTTTTTTGGACTACATTTAAACGCGTTTATTTTACTCATGCTATTAATCCTTATCAAAATAAATGATTTCATCACTAAGAACAGTTTATGGAGATAATATTTGGTCTTTGAATGATTAAAATTGGACGTTTGGTTTTGAAGTTATGGCGAAATTAATCTATAATATAAAAATGAATCGCAAAATGTTTTGGTAAGCGCATAACTCAACAACGCCTGGACCAATTTGGCCAAATCTTTTTTTAAAATGTTCGTTGAAGTTCAAGGATGGTTTTTACGGCGAGAAAAATTAGAATTATTGCTGGAAAAACCCTAAAAATAGCCCTTTTCTTTTTCCCATACAAATGACGAATGAACAGGACGAAGTCTGTCGGGTCAGCTAGTATATAAATATAAATAATATCTTATCTTACTTCTTACTTATATTATAAATGCGAAAGTTTGTGAGTTTGGATGTTTGGATGTTTAGATGTTTGGATGTTTGGATGTTTGTGCCTCAATCATCTTACTTATATTATAAATGCGAAAGTTTGTGAGTTTGGATGTTTGGATGTTTAGATGTTTGGATGTTTGGATGTTTGTGCCTCAATCACGCCTAAACGGCTGAACGGATTTGAATGAAACTTGGAATATACATAGTACATGTACTGGATTAACATATAGGCTATTTTTTATCCGGGTACCACGCGAGCGTAGCCGCGGGCGGCAGCTAGTCATTAAATAAAAAGAATAAAAAATGCATGTCGCTATATGACGCTGCTCGGTTCCCAAAGCATCAATTCTTTATGGTGTGCTCAGCCGATGCGAGGCAGTATCTTTAAGTTCGCAGTTCGCCGATAAGCGTGTTAGTGATCGCAAAGTACTAATGTTCGTACTTTACTCCTTCATACTTATTTCATAGGGTATTATTACTCGTGTCACTAGTTCTTTCGAACCAGTGTGGTGAAAGGATTTAAAGTGCGCCCCAAAGGCTTCTTTCGTTACAGCTGAATCTTAACATTAGACTGACTTGACACATTTAATTTTCATCATTATAATTATTCGATCACTACGGTTCATAACCGTACAGTCACCGTCCTGGCAGATATCTTGATCATCGTCCACAGTCCATTGTATCCCACTGTCGGGCGTGGACTATAGAGTGAAAGCAACAAATATACAAATATACATTCTAATCAGGAAGCAAAATTACAAACATTATTTTGTTTTTAGGGTTCCGTACCCGAAGGGTGCCAACTAAGCCTTCGCTGTCCGTCTGTCTGTCCGGCCGTCTGTCAGCGGGCTGTATTCGACTCGCACTTAACCGGTTATTTGTTCAGGTAGGTCCAGTGATGAAACAGAGTAGTGAGCGAAGACCGTTAGCTTATTATGTGCACACATGCTGATAAAGAAATTACCAAGTCACTCAAATATAATAGGAAGTAGCTTCATCGTGTACCCTACGAGTTATGAATTAAAAACTCGTTAAAGTTTCATAACTAATTGTAATGGAAATGAAGAAACTGAATTACAAAGCCTAGCTGGAATTAATTTCAATTCAATCCATTATCAAGTTTTCACAGTTTAAGAATCAATATTATAATTATAAGAATTACGGTCGCTGCGAGCTTTGCAACCAAAATTCTTAAATAAGGAAAAATACATCCAGCTTTAATTATAAACTTTTATAAGTATGTAAAACCTGCAAAAAGTTTGCTTGTGGGGTTTCTTACCATAAGGATGCCAACGACACCCTATTACTAAGCCTCCGCTGTCCATCTGTCAGTCCGTCCGTCCGTCCGTTTGTCAGCGGGTGTATTTCTATTGCCACCTGACCACAAATAATTACAACAAAAGGGAGCCGCATACAAGTAACATTTTTAATGTACGATGGTACAGAACCCTTCATGTCCAAATTATAAATAAATAAAATCCAACAGTCCCATGCAGTTCTGACCCCACACTAGGATTCCCTGTGTCGTGGGTATCAGTAACTACGAGTACCATGGTACCACAACACCCAGACACCAACACCCAGACAGGAATCATCATGCAATTGAAACATGTTTTAGAATTTTTTACGTTCTACGACAGTCCGTTTCCTCACGATGTTTACCTTCACTATTTGAGAATACTGATAGATCTAGCGCTCATACATTCTTCGAAAAGAAAAATCCATTGGTGCACGACCGAAATTGAACCCGATCTTATGATCGGAAGGCGGTGCTACCACTAGACCATCAGTGCTCTCAGTATATCTCAGCCATTCGTAAACAAAACAATCATGTTTTCTTACAAACATTCTCAACAACACCCTATTGAAATAATTCAACCCTCAAGTGTAAGAACAACCCTTAACAAAGAGCCACGTCGTTTAGCCCGCTTCAAGTCCAATTATAAATTCGTTCAGAACTTTAATTTTGTAGGATTTTTAGCACAATAGAAGGGTTCAGCGCCCCTTGCATTATTGAGTTACAAACTCTAAGTCTCTCCAAGTGAAGATTCGTCAGATTTTATTCAGAATTTAAAATAAGAGAGGAAAATAAGGTCCAAGAACTTTATACTTTAAACTTTGAATAAATAGAAGAAGCGAAAAGAATATCTATCGTTCTGAGGTCCCTTGTTCGCGGGATACAATTTTGTACAATAATTTTGAACGGATTTGAATAAACCTTGAAATAAAAAGGCCTTTTACCATCTATAGTAGATGATTTATACAGCGTCAGTAGGCAACTTTTACCTTCACAAACGGGCTGTAGTGCCCGGGACGAATTAAGATGGAGTAGGCTTGCCCTGCACCTACTCCATCCTCTCAGCTTAGTAGGCTTTGTCCACAGAAAAGACATGGTCAATACGTGTCACTCAATGTTCTGATTTGTAGAGGTATGTACGCCCAGAGTAACTTCTTAGGATATTTATCTGTCTATTTTGAAATATTTTCTATTCGAAGAAGTCGCATATTCTTGTAGTTATATTGATCCATATTCTTATCCTTTCTAATGATAACTAGTGGGACGCCCCGCGACTTGGAACGCGTTGAGTTTTTTCATAATTAAAAAATAAAATAAATCTTCCTGTTGACTCCTCTACGAGTTGAATTTCCGGAATTCCTGTCTTAATGCACCCCACAAGAGGACTATTCCAAGTTTAGTGCTTTTAAAAACTATTTGTCAGTCAGTCAGTAACGTAATATTTATATATACTGATTTAGGAATTATATTGGAACTAGTGTATTGCTCCATTATCTCAAAAGGCTTTATTATAATAATTTATTGATAAGACATGAAATGATATTTTACGATGATGCTATTATTGTTGTCGAAGGCCTATTGAATTGATTCGTTTGATATATTTTATGAGAAAATGTATTGATAATAACAGATTGGAATATATATATACAGATATTTATTTGTATACAGCCGCGTATCCCACGGCTATGTCATACGGAGGGAAATATTGAAGTAATTACCTTAAATATTGAGATGGAAAATTTTACTGAAAGAAGATTTCATTTTGATTTTAAAAACAATTCGAACCACATTCAAACATTTTAAATTATCTCATGCACCATTGTAGGTAGAGTTGAAACTTTCAAAAATGAAATAAAATAAAAGGGGGCCCCATACAACAAATATTTATGTACATATATGATGGTAGGGAATCCTTCGTATGCGAATTTAACTCGCACTTCGCCAGTTTTATTTCAGTACTAGCGACTCGCCCCGGCTTCGCTCGGGGATAAACATATAGGTTTTTCCAGCAATAATTCTAATTTTTCTCGCCGTAAAAACCATCCTTGAACTTCAACGAACATTTTAAAAAAAGATTTGGCCAAATTGGTCCAGGCGTTGTTGAGTTATGCGCTTACACACATTTTGCGATTCATTTTTATATATAAGAAGATTTTCATACAAAAAAACATATAATTTTATCAAATGTCATTGCTATATATATTACAGTGTTATAACACAGTTCCTACTTGTTTTTTCGCGTACACTGAACTCTATCTTCCCTCCTCCACAAATCATCCCCTAATGTCTCCGGTAATCTTCGGGCGGCATTCCTTTACTGTGGGCTCTAAATGGCCAACGTAAGGTTTGTGGCCGATAAACGTGTTGTTTCTGCTCTAGGTCACGATTTATTATTATATAACTATTATTATACTATTTTCTTAGATAATATAGTTAGAAGACTGTTTTCTTGATTATATAAATGTAAACCTACAAGGCCTATACTATCCTACTAATATTATAAATGCGAAAGTTTGTGAGGATGTGTGGATGTGACGATGTATGTTTGTGCATCAATCACGTCTTAACGGCTGAACGGATTTAAATGAAACTTGGAAAGTACAGAGTATGTGTGCTGGAATAACATACAGGCTACTTATCATCCGGATACCACGCGAGCGAAGCCGCGGGTGAAAGCTAGTAATACATAATACTACAACCAGACCCGGAACTTCCGAGGTCATCAAATTAACCTGTCTTCAGAACGTCTCTTCCTGCGCAGTGGTGGGCGCGATGTCAGTATTTTTAGCTTTAGTGCCGGATACCTACGGTCGTAAACTAAGGCCTTTTATTATCTATAGTAGATGATTTACACAGCGTTAGGAGGCAACTTTTAACTTCACAAACTGGACGCTGTAGTACCTGGGACGAATTAATAATAATAATAATATATAATAATAACTTTATTTCAGGCAACATTAGAAAAGTTACAGATGTTATAAATGATGTTATAAACTGATTAAGATGGAGTAGGCTTGCCCAGCACCTATTCCATCCTCTCAGCTTAGTCGGCCTTGTCCACTGACTAAGCCACGGGTTTCCTCACGATGTTTTCCTTCAGCGTTTGACAGTACTGGTATAATAGCGCACATAAATTTTTCGCACAGAAAAATCCATTGGTACACGATTGGATTTGAACCCACGACTTTAGGAACGGATGGCAGGGTCACTGCCAATAGACCAGTGCTCTCTACGGTCGTAAATCGCGGTATTAAGCCGTAAGTGACAATGTGGGAATTGCGGGAAACTTCAATTGCAACTAAACGCGTAATGTACGCTACAAAGTAAATTATCTATCTAAATATATAAAGCTCTTACGTTACTGACTGACTTGCTTGAAATAGTATGTACGTATGTTCGTATGAGCTAGTGGCCAACTCTAGTAACGGAGTTTTTAGGCCGCCTAAAGGCCTCCGTCATGGCTTAACGACTTAAAAGCCGGGACCGACTGTTTAACGTGACCTCCGAAGCACGGAAGAGCTCAGCTCATAATGCCACTTGTGGTCACCCATCCCAATTTGTGACCGTGCATATCGATGCTTAACTTTAACGATCAATCAAGAACGCCTAAGCCAGCTACTCTACGAGCGCTTGAAATAGTGATAAGAGCGATGTGGAGTGAAAGAAGATGTAGTGAAGTGGATTGAGAAAGGTATGTTAAGATGGTTCGGTCATGTAGAGAGGATGAAATGAGGCGAGTGTGAATGGTACCGTTGGAAGGGGAAGACCTCGGCGCACGTCCCTGAACTAAATCGGCGACGTTTTGGAAAAGGGTCAGGTCAAGAGTACCCTAAACCGACGAGCATGCGTGAAGAATGTAATGAGAGTGAATGAAGCCAAAGAAGTTTGTCAGAATCGTAGCAAATCGTGATCTCTGCCTACCGCTATGGGAAACAGGTGATTTTATGAACAGTAGTACCACAAATATTGTGCGCCTTGGCTAACTTCTTGCTTTGTATGAAAACCGAATTTGCCCGAATATGCAACTAATAATAACTGAACCAACCCTTTAATAAAAAGGAACGACATAATTATTGTAACACTCTATAAATTACATTTCATCATCGTGTTAGTTCATATTTCAGAAGGAAGACGAATATTTGCCGAGGCGCACAGTATTTGTGGTATTACTTAGTCTTAGAAGCATGACAATTGGAGGATATATTTCTCTTATGGTGGTAAAGAAATTTAAACATATACGAGTAACAACTTATGTTACTGACTGAGTTTAAACCATAAGTCCTTGAAGGGTATATTCGTCTTATGGTGGAGGGGTTCAATACTCCTAGTCGTGTCACTGATTCTTTCTTACCAGTGTGGTGAAAGGATTGCGCCTCAAAGGTTCCTTTCGTGCACGTGACATGTTTTCGAACTCTTGAGGTTCTATGACATACTGGTTACCTCACGATGTTTTCCTACACCGTTTGAGTTGGAACATATATTTTTTTTCGGATAGAAAAATTTGGTGCACGACTGGATTTGAACCCATGACCTTAGGATCGGAAAGCGAAGCCGCTAACACTGGACCTTCTTTCAGAAAAAAATCGATGCGGACAAAGTCACGGGGCATTCCACTATTAGTTAACAAATAAAATGTTTAGATGTTTCAAATGACTGTTTGCAGTTTTGAATGCGAACTCGTTTTGTTGGCTTTATATCTGGTGTTTTGTAAAAGTTAATTCTGTTTAAACTGACAAAGCACTCTAGCTTAGTAGCAACTAGCTTCAGGCTAGTGCCAGGATAAAATGTATTTAGTTAATATGTTATTCCAGGTTTTCCACTACGTATAATTTTTAAGTTTCACGAAATTCTCATAAACGTTGGAAATTGAAGCGCTCGTGGCGTAGCTTGCTTAGACATTCTTGATTGATCGTTGAAATTAAGCAACGTTGTGCGCGGTCACAATGTAGATGGGTGACCGCAAGTGATATTAAGAGTAATGCTGGTCTAGTGGTAGTGACCCGGCCTTTCGATCCTAAGGTCGTGGGTTCAAATCCGGTAGAGAACCAGTGAATTTTTCTTTTAAAAAAATTATGTGCACTTAACCCGTACTCTTAAACATACATACCATATTATCACAACCGTATCTAATGGGGTGGGCAGAGCCACGAGTAAACATAAGAAAATTTGCAGACACTCCAGGTTCAAAGTCCCGAGATGGGTATGGTGAACGATGGTGACAGGTGATCAGCCCATCGCCCATATAGCTGGTCCATCATGTCGGAGAAGATTATCTCTGTATTGTTTTATTTCCAAATGAAGTGGCTATTACTTTTACAAAAGACATTCCTTTGAATTTGTAGTGGTAATTTAATCTCGTTCTATTTATAACAGCAATTGTTTGCGAAATGAGAGATGTTCTTATTTAGTTATTCTTTAATTAAATATTTTCCACAACAATTTTCACTACAAAGAGCTTTATTTTCAGATTCAGACTATTTCAGGCAACATGCCACTAGAGCAAGACATTCCATGATAATCTACTACTACCAGTCGTGCCACTAGTTATTTCGAACCAGTGTGGTGAAAGGATTTGAAGTGCACCCTCAAAGACTCCTTTTGTGGTCTTGATACATGGTTTCGAATTTTTAGGTTCTACGGCACGCCGTTTTCCTCACGATGTTTTCCTTAACGTACGTAACGCTTGAGTGACCAGTCTTCCTCAATTCTGTGCACCAGACAACGTTAAGAAAATTAATGTAATTGTTCGAGGAGATGGAAACGAGGTTTGCGTTTCGTAGGAATTTCCCAGTGTTAATGGTCCTTCGAGCCGGAATTTCAGGGATATCGTTACGTAGTGGCCCTTTGCTTTTGACTACGTTTTAGAATTTCTGTGAAAATGGTGGAAATGATGAAGGCATTTTTGATCAATTAATAAAACGGTCAGTAGGTACACATGGAATTGAAGAACCAAATGTACTACTATAGATTTAATACATACGCATTTACAACATACCCGAAGGGTGCTAACAGGATTATTATTTATTACTAAATCTCCGCAGTCCGTCCGTCCGTCTGTCAGCGGGCTGTATCTCATGAACCGTAATAGGTAGAGTTGAAATTTTCACAAAGTGTATATTTCAAAGTGCTATAACAACAAATAATAAAAAGGGGACCCATACGAAAAACATTTTTGAATGTACGGTGGTACGGAACCCTTTATGGGCGAATTCAACTCGCACTTTACCGGTTGTTCTGGCTTAGTTTGTGCTAGGACGGTGACGATACGATGGTTTGGTTATGAAACGGGGAAGTGGGATGAGACCTTGAGTCTTTTATTGCGAAAATTTTATATAATTTCCCTGAAATAATACCCAGTTACGCAACAATAACTTTGTTCACTTCGCTTTTTAAAATAGAGTGTTTAATTCTATACAACTTTTTTCTACATTTAATGCAAATGATTCAGTTCTTATACTCCTCATAATAAGACTCAAAATCGAATGAAGTATTTATACTAATATTCGCAATTTGATCCATTAGATGTCGGGAAGTAGCTCCCTGGTGAGCAATTATCTACTTCTGGTCTTAGCCGCTCAGAGAGTAAACTAATGCTAAGGATAATTGAATCCTACTTATATATTTTTAATGCAAAGTTTGTGAGTATGTGAGGATGTATGTTTGTGCCTCAATCACGACGTAACGACTGAACGGATTTTAATGAAACTTGGAATATACATAGTATGTGTGCTGAAATAACATATGGGCTATTTTTTGTCTGGATATAATTCTGTAAATATTTCGTCTGGGGTATTGTACAAGTAGTATTGCGTATTATAAGTATGTACTTATTAAAAAAAAGTATATAAGTATTCTATCAGCCATCAGGTGCCCATAGTACAAGCTTTGCTGAAATGTCCACAAATATTCAGCTATCTGGCTGATAGAATGCTTTTATACGTTTTTTTTTGTAAACACATACTTATTACATAATACTACACTCAGACCCGGAAGAAATATTTGCAGACCATGCAATTATTTCTCCCGCAGCGGGAATCGAACCGGTACCTCTAGCGTCTCAGCCAAGCACTCGTCCGCCACGCCATCGAGGTCGCCACGCAAAGCTCATATGTACCAATTTGTACCGGATAACGAAACTAACAGTAGGTAAAGTTATTTCCAACGTCCTTATTGTTTTATTTGATGAATGGGGCCGACGAGAGGTTTATTTATTAGAGTGAGATACATTTTGTAAGGTTATGTTTGATCCCGAATTGGGTTTTTGAACATAAATACGTAAATACTGAGTAATTTGCAAAAATATAATAAACTAGCTGCCGCCCGCGGCTTCGCTCGCGTGGTGGCCGGATAAAAAATAGCCTATATGTTAATCCAGTATAATGTACTATGTATATTCCAAGTTTTATTCAAATCCGTTTAGCCGTTTAGGCGTGATTAAGGCACAAACATCCAAACATCCAAACATCCTCACAAACTTTTGCATTTATAATAAGTAAGATTTTTCATCCATTTATAATCATCACAATAAACTATGAATCCAAGGCAGCTAATTCCCATCAGTTCATAGCCAATCAATAAATAAATCATAGAGCATAGCAATCCGCACTCGAGAGGTTATACCATCTGTCATTGTCTGTGGTCCGGTAGCCATGTTTTATTTATCGCCCGCCATTTGTGGGCCTCGACAGGGATGGATTTAGTCTATGGATTTAAGGCTGCTTTCGACCTCGGCTGAGATCCGGGTCGGGTAGACCTTGCCTTTAAAAGGTAATTCTGAGTTACATTTATTCATCGTTGGGTATGATGAAAACTTGTGGATTGAAATGGTTGAGTGGGGTCAGAAAATTGTTCTTTGTTTTTGGATTATTTCTATTCTATTTTTAAAGTGATCGGCTAACACCGACGATGTGCGAGTTCGATTTTTGCTGCAGGAGAAATGTTTTCATGTTTTGTAATTTATACAGGGAATCTTAGTGTGGGGTCAGAGCTATGTACAGTAGTACCACATATATTGTGTGCCTCGGCAAACTTCGTGCTTTGTACATATGAAAACTGAATTTCTCCGTGTATAATTAAAATAATAATTGAACCAACCCTTTAAAAAAACTAAGTATCTACATAATTATTGTAAAATCTCTATATTACTATCATCATGGCGTTAGTTCGTATTTCAGAAACTGGGCGAAAATTGCCGAGGCGCACAATATATGTGGTACTACTGTATGTGAAAAAATATGACATAAATGTCTACAAAATTGATTTTTATTAGTGATGGGACTCGAATCGAAAATGAATATTCGAATCAACTCGAACCATCTGAAAAAAAATCGAATCATGACTCGAATCAACCCTTGATTCGAAATCGAATGATTCGAATCCATACGAATCGATACAATGATTCGAACAATAGATAGGTACTTTATAAATAAATAAAAAACACTTAGATACATTTTTGAATTATCATCATGATCAGCCTTTAACAGTCCACTGCAGGACGTAGGTCTCTCCAATTACAACCATCGCTAGGCGCACTACTCGCGTAACAGATAAAAGAAAGAAATTGATTCGAATCAGATCGTTGATTCGAATCAACTCGACCATTCGAATCAAGCGATGATTCGAGTCAACATAAATTCTCATTCGAATTGAGTTTTAACAGTCATCATTTGAATCATTCGAATTAAATGTGATTCGAGTCCCATCACTAATTTTTATTATGATTGAATATAGGATCTAGGTAGGTTCGTTGTCACTCCTATTTCGATATTGATTAAGTCTATATCCGATTATATTGTAGGCGACCTGTCATATCCCATTATCCTGAATTATCTGTAAACGGATCAAACGTCTGAGACAAGATAAGGTATTGATCGACAGACAGACTTAATTACCTGCTCTTTAAATAGAGACAGTGTACAGGGTGAATGGCGAGATAGAATTATGTAGAAAGCAATGGGATCGCGTGTAGATGACGTGATGCTAATTTGACACGACGCGATTGGTTTTACGCGCTGATCGCTTTTTGTTTGTTTGAGCGACGTTTCGAGAGACCTAGGATTAGTGGAATGCCCCGCTATTTAGTCCAATTAACTACTTTGTAATTTTTGTTAAATCTTTATTTATGAAAGAGGGTTTATTCAGATATGATTATGTCATCCTCGAAGTACACTTATGACTAATTTATCTCCTACTTATAAAATTTATTACAAACTTTACTAACGCTTTTGCTTCCTCCGTATTGGGGGGAAGCCAAAATTTAAATAATATTACACATACCAATCAAAAACAAATCAAAGTATCTACTGACAAAAAAAAAATTTTCATTAATATCATTATATAAAGGCCTTTTACCATCTATAGTAGATGATTTATACAGCGTCAGGAGGTAAATTTTACCTTCACTAACGGACGCTGTAGTGCCCTGGACGAATTAAGATGGAGTAGGTTTGATATCATTATAATATACGTAATACCTAATTTTATTGTTAATCTATTTTTATTTCTGACTGTGTTTTTTTGTGTATTTTTATGGATCTTGTGTCTGAATTAAAGAATTATATTATTATATTTATTTTTATTATTTCTGCTTCGTTCCGGACACATTCCATAATAATATGATATCTGTTTTTTACTATATCACACTGTACAATTAGGTGAACTAGTCTCACCCATTAGGTAGGCTGTGTGTTGATTGTCAGTAAGGTAAGAGTTTTATGTATTTAGATGGTTGAGTACGTGCCTTACTCCTATGTGCAGAACCCATCGTTACGACCCGGACTCGAACGATTAAACTTTTTTATTGTTGACAATTAATGCTATTGATTTGAGTGTGATGAATATTGCTTTTGGAGAGTCAGGTCACTTGCCTACTTTTCAACCATTGTTAGCTACGCTTGTGATATGATTAGTAATTTCTACTGTAGTCTACATTATTCTTTAATGTTAATGATATTTATTTAAAAAAATCTTGGTTTGAGGGTACGTTTTGTAATCAAGATGTGTTCCTTCACCGTTTGAGAGTACTGGTATGGCCGCACGTAAATTTTTCGCACAGAAAAATCTATTGGTACACGACCGGATTTCAACCCACGATCTTAGGATTGGAAGGCGGGGTTACTACCAACTAGACCACCAATGCTCTCTTTAACTTCGATAGGTAGCTAGTAACTATTAATTTAGTTGTTGAAACCAGTTTTTTGATTAATTTTGTAGTTTTCTCATTATTATCAATTATTTGGCATATTATTTGATTTCAATATTTTGGGCGGTCTCACTGTGTCCTTTTATACACCTTAATTTGGTAGCCCCATCTCTTTCAATTCTATTCTAAATCTGTCTAGACGTGATCGTATAGTGGCCTCTTAAGTTGTGAAGTTTCTATAATGGTTTTATCTGTCTATTCATCGGATTTAATGGAAGTTTTTATGATTAGATAACTGAACATTTTGATGAATTTGCCAAATCAATTTCTAAGATAGATTATTACAAGAAAATATTATTGTTATAAGACAATAGTCAGTACAACAGAGAATTGATAGAAAAACTCGAGGGACATACAGCGTTACTACAGCATAGAAAAACATACATACTTACTAACACGCCCATATCTCTAATGGAGTGGGCAGAGTCACAAGTTAACACAAGAAAACTTCTGATTTAAAGTCCTTAGATGGATATGGTGAACCATGGTGTCAGGTGATCAGCCCATCGCCCATATAATTGGTCCATCATTTTGGAGAAGATACTGTCCCTTTGTCAACTTTTACGACATGCTCGGGGAAAGAAGCAGCTGGACGCATTCTATGCTTTTTTTTACTTCCAGTCCAGCAGAGAAGTAAAAATGAAAAAATTAGCAGAAAATAGGTATTCCATCGTGACAAATACACCCAAAAGCATTTGACAAACCGTCGTTCTCCTTTCAGGCGCTGACTTCACGTATTACATCATCAATCATGATGTCCTGTTAGGACGCATCTACAACAAAAGCAGGTTTTCGGCGCTGGTACCTGCTTATAGTTCCCTTAATTCTAAAGAGCATTGGTCTAGTGGTAGCTACCCCATATTTTGATCCTAAGGTCGTGGCTTGAAATCCAGTCGTGTAATAATAGATTTTTCTGTTTGAAAAAAAAAAAAAAAATTTACGATATAACTTTCAAACGGTGAAAGAAAACATTTTTAACCTAAAAAGTTCGAAAACATTTGTGAATGTGCGGAAGAAGTCTGTAAAGCCCCACTTTACATCTTTTCACCACACTACTGGTTCGAGAGACCTATGTAGTAGTCCACTTAAAAGCAGAATAAAATAACCGGCCCCCGATATTGAAACACTTTCGAGTTTGTATCGGTGTCGTCTATAGCGAATGAGATAGACCTGCGAATGTGATACCAAATCACATTGCCAACTGACTGTACTAAAAGTTTGTTTTTGTCAGTTCTCAAAAACGGGTGAAGCGATTTGAATGTGGTTTAATAAGAATAGTTTTGTAAGAATGTAAGAAAGGTATCTTTCATTGAATCTTATCGCCTAGGGCGTTACAAGTTTAGCGTGATAAGACTTTTGAGGTTAATTTTTACCCAAAACTGCATTATACTACTTTATTCTTTAAACTTTTTCCTTTCACCACACTGGTCCAAAAGACCTAGTGATAGGAGAAGCACTAGATATCATTACTGATTTCTGCTTTACTGATACTGATTCATTTATATTGTAACTTTTTTATTATGTCAATAAACTGATTTGCTTGTTTGTTTGATTTATTCTCCCCTGTACTAACAGTAACAGTAGGCGCCAGCCTGTTTTCTGTGTTATGGCGTCCTGAGCGATCCACCATCCATTGTCAGTTGAGGGGCGAATATTAATTAAAAATCTGCCAATTGGCCTTTGTGTTCGATCGGGCGGCGTAATGGCCATATTGTGGAAACTTCCCTCAACATATTAGGGCGCTGGCTGGCTGGCTGGGTGACTTTGATAACAAAAAGTTAGATTATATTCAACTAAATGGATTTCATTTAACTAGTTTATTAATAGGTTTGATATTACGGTTCCTGAGATACAGCCCGCTGACTGACGGACGAATGGACGGACAGCGGAGGCTTAATAATAGGATCCCGTTGGCACCCTTTGGGTACAAAACCCTAAAAACGAAACTGGTTCTGATTGAAAACTCCTTGGGGTCATCCTATAGCATCTAACACGTATCTACCTATTTGGCGTTTCTATGCATGCACAAAGTCACGTCATATCGATCATCCTAAACAACGCTGGCCACCCAAAAATCTTTCAAAAAAGAAACAACAGAAAAGATATTTTATCGACACTTATTCAGAAAAAAAAACTACAGAAAAGATATTCTATTGACACTGGCCACCTACACTCCTTCAGAAAAAAAAACAACAGAAAATATATTTTATCAACACTGGCCACCTACACACTCCCTCAGAAAAAAAGAACAACAGAAAAGATTTTATTGACACTGGCCACCTACACTCCTTCAGAATAAAAACAATTTTTTTTTGTTTTTAAATCGGAATTATATCCGCGCGAGGGCGACACGCGGTACAATTATAAATTAGCGACACTAATTAGCGGGTGACTGACGAAGATTAATTGCGTGTGCCTAATGCGTTTGTTAATCCACGAATTCGGTTTGTGTATACTTGATCACGCTTTAATAACATTGTGGGATTCCAAATGCTACAAATGATTCATTAGTTTCCACTATAATAGACGCTTCTATTAAAGCACAAAGCAGTAAGTTCGTATGAGCTAGTGGCCAACTCTTGTGACGGAGTTTTTGGGCCTAAGGCCTCATGGCTTAACGACTTAAAAGCCGGGACCGACAATTTAACGTGCTCTCCGAAACACGGAAGTGCTCAGCTCGTAATGGCACTTGCGGTCACCCATCTAAATTGTGACCGCGCACAACGTCACTTAACTTCAACGATCAATCAATTGCACAAAGCAGTGCAATACTACTACTAGTCATGTCGCTAATTCTTTTGAACCAGTGTGGTGAAAGGATTTCGTGCATTTGATACGTGTTTTCGAACTTTTTGTTTCAACACGATGTTTTCATTCATAGCGCACGTAATTTTTTCGAATGGAAAAATCCATTGGTACACTACCGGATTTGAACCCGCGACCTTAGGAGCTGTACTCGGGGTCACTACCACCAGTACTCTCAGACCAATGCAATATGAGTAATTGAATAGGCGATAGGCGATATTTATTTATTTATAAAATAAGCTTTAATTTTCCTAGAAACTATTTACAAACAAAAATGCTAAAAAAATGTTTCTTTTATTGAGGTCTAAAATTAAATTAATAAATAACTAAATACGGTTGTTAGTTTATGGGACCGGTAGATGCAAATGCCAATGATGATAAATACGAAAATTTATACGAAGACGAGACAGAACGTAACTATAACACGCTCATATATTTTGCTTCCAAATAAATGTTGGGATGAAGAATTAGTTACATACATTCATACATATTATCACGCCCGTATCCCCAATGAGGTGGGCAGAGCCATAAGCTAACATAAGAAAACTTGCAGCCACTTCTGATTTAAATTTCTAAGATGGATATGGTGAACCATGGTGACAGGTGATCAGCTCATCGCCCATATAAGTGGTTCATCATTTTGGAGTGGATACAGCCTTTAGTCGACTTTTACGACATGCTCGGGGAGAGAAGCAGCTGGACGCATTCTATGTTTTTTCTTTACTCCCAGTCCAGCAGAGAAGTAGAAGAAATAGTTTATTTAATTAAAAGTTTGAAGATCAAAGTCTACCGTATATAAACGAACGTCTTGATCACGCCTTAAACCGGAAACCATTTTAATTATCCAGGAAACTCCTCAAGGTCAGCCGTTTGGATGATCGTCTATGAGGGATGTATACGGACAACTTGAACTGACTGTTTGATTAGTAGTTTGATGTAATATTGGTTCACCATATCCACCTTGGGACTTTGAATCGGGAGTGGCTACAAGTTATCAAGATTACTTGTGGTTCTGCCCATCCTATTAAGAATTCGGACGTATGTATGTATGTTCGTATGAGCTAGTGGCCAACTCTAGTGACGGAGTTTTTAGGCCGCCTAAAGGCCTCCGTCATGGCTTAACTACTTAAAAGCCGGCACCGACTATTTAACGTGCCCTCCGAAGCACGGAAGCGCTCAGCTCGTAATGCCACTTGCCATCAACCATCCCAATTTGTGACCGCGCATATCGATGCTTAACTTCAACGATCAATCAAGAACGCCTAAGCAGCTACGCCACGAGCGCTTCGGACTTGCACAATTCAATTCAATCACGTACAATTCGGATCACATCCGAATTGTACGTGATTGATATCATCATCATCATCATTTTCCTGCCCTTATCCCACTAGGTGGGGTCGGCACACCATGTTTCCCTCTTCCATTTTCTCCTATCACTCGTCATCTCCGCACTCACTCCTTTCACACGCATATCCTCTTTCACACAATCCATCCATCTTTTCCTTGGCCTTCCTCTAGCAGTATATCCATCCACATTCATATTAATCACTCGTCTTGTAACATGACTTACTTCTCTCCGCATAACATGCCCATACCACGCTAGCCTATTACTTCTCATTTTCTGAGAATATGTGTGTATTATTTATTAATTCATTGATTTTTTGTTTTTTGTTTGGACCAGTCGGCCGACTTACTGGCTGTATCATCGTAGGCAACTTAGTTGCTCGTGTGCAACAGCTCAGCTCCTTAAAACTTCATTACGGCGAGACTCAGACTGAGAGTGGCTCCACAAATGTCTACATTCAATTCAAAACTTGGTCACGTAAAAAATGAATTCAAATTACAAGTTTTAAAGAGTCAATTTAGGAAGCAACGGCATGAAATCTCGCTTTTAATTAAGAGAACGTTCCTGCGGGAATGGAGGGAATAGTACCTCGTTTGAGAAATGGAGATTTAGAAAAATGTTGATGACTTCCCCGCGGACTGAGGATGCAAGCTACTTACCTTCGAGAGCACTACTCGCTTAGTGGTGGTAACTCCACCTTTTGATTATGAAGTCGTGGGTTTGTTCAGAACCTGAGGTCGTGAGATATCATCATCATGGTCATCATCTCCATGCCCTTATCCCACTTAAGTGGGGTCGAACTCGCACACGAAGGGTCCCGTACCATCATCATCATCTTCCTGCCTTTATCCCACTCTATGTGGGGTCGGCACCGCATGAACCATTGCACATTAAAAAATGGGGCCCCGTGCAAGAGACATGGCCCCCTTTTTATTATTTGTTGTAGCGGTTATAAAAATACACACTCTGTGAAAATTGTGAAAAGCTCTCTACCTATTACGGTTCAGGAGATACAGCTTACTGACAGACGGACGGACGGACAGTGGACAGATACGGAACTCTAAAATAATTGCTTGTCATATTTTTTGACCTTGCTTTTAATGCCAGGATTACAACGGCTCAGTAATAGAAAGCGATAGTGAACGGAGATACCTTTCATAATGAGCACGCACCCACAAAAGAAAGTTAAAAAAAAAAACAAAATTACACCCAAATCAATGTTCCAATTTGCCGCTTCCAAAGCCACCTTCAATTTCTCTGTAATTTCATTTGTAAAGTAACATATAACGGGAACGCGGGACTTTCCCGGAACTCCAGGAATGCCCCGAAGTTCGATAATTGTTTACAAACGGATCCCGGACTCGATTCGTATCCATGCAGAAGAAAACATTCTATACGCTAATTTAACTTTATTTTATGCAGGAGATATTGGATAGGATATTTTATTTCTTTCGATATTTAAAATAATGGGATCAATGTGTCATTAGTTCGTTCGAACAAGTTTAGTGAAAGGATTAAAGTGCGCCTCGAGGAGGCTTCTTTAGTACACTTGGCATTTTTTCGAACTTTTTGCACCAAAAATGACACCAGACACAAAAAAAGACAAGATATTAAAAATGTGTCTTTCATTTTTCTTTTATTTTATTTTGCCTTGTACCGTTTGAATTTGGGGTCGGCTCTTCACATCGTTCGTTTCTAGAGTTGTTTGCACCATCGCTGATGCAAATATAAGCCGGAACACTATAACATCTAGACTCGGAAGAAATATTTGAAGAATATGCAAACATCTCCTGCAGTTAGAATCAAACCCGCGCCTCTTGCATCGAGATATCGCCCGCCGAGTCAACGAAGTCGCCGACATCTTCACATTCTCACAAACTTTCCTTCTTTTTTAAGATTATTATCCATGACAGGCTTAAAATATACATTATTAAAATCGTTTCCTGTGGCGGCCGGAAGTATGTACGGCGACATGTGACCTGTTTGAACACTGAGGGTAGTTTAGTAAAAACTTTTACTTAAGAGTGTGTATAGTGGATTTGCCTACCAAAATTTATAAAAGTATACCATAACTCATAAGGAAAATATAATGAAACCATTTTATTATTGATAACTAGTATCGAGAAATATCACAGAAAACATAGAAATATGTACATTTCCCTAACATAATAAAAGTATTTATTCGTATGTAATTCGGAATATTCGAAAACAATATTATATTACGAATACAATATTACTGAAACCCGCTAAGATAAGGAGTTGGGGTCCCTGAGGACAACTATATTACAGAACAGATCTTAGTTTTGAAGAAGTAGCGACCGTTATATAACAACCGTTACGCCCGCTAAGCGAAAAAAAAAATGTACTTACGTTGGATTGTGGTTGATGGGAAGGTACCAAAACCTACTAATAATTCATTTCTCTAATATAGGTGTAGGTACCTACCTAATCTACCTAGCTACCTACTCGTTTTTAAGTTGTTATCAAAAGGTTATCTCTGCTTGTACTGTGTTTTTCAAATTTTTTTCCGTGTAAACCCTTTTCTATTCTATTCTATTCTACTTATAATAATGAGAATGTATTATAAGGTGCTCACTAGGGGAGGCCTATGGTGATGATTATTCATATTCGAAAGCACTGGTGGTGTAGTGGTAGCGACCCCGCCTATCGATCCTAAGGTCGTGCGTTCAATTCCGGTCGAGCACCAATGGATTATTATGTTCGCAAAATGTATGAACGCTATTACCGCTATTATTATGATAATTATTCGGAATAACTAGTGACACGACAGTAAGAGTACTATCCCCCTTCTTATCTATGGGCTAAATACTATGGTTTTTGGTCGGTCGGTTGTGATATGACGGTCAGAGTTTCATTAAAAATGTTTAAGCAACAGTTCAAGACCGACTTGCACAGATGAGCAAAGATTTATAGCAGTTGTAAGTACTTTCGTAGATCATGCTACGTAGATGATTGCTACGCCGTAGATGTCTGCTACGCCATAGATGATAGCTAAGCCGTAGATTATTGCCACGATTTGTTGGGGTGGCGTAGAAGAGAATAATAGCTCTGTTGTAATATAAATTATGTAGTTATTTCTAAAACGAATTATTCTTGTTTCTGGCAAAATTAAAAGGTGGCTTATACTCAGCAGTGGGTGATGCTAGGCTGTAATGATGATGATGACTAAACTTAATAGTCTTTATCATCATCAGATTAAAAAAAAGCTGGACATAAGCTCCCAATAGACTTTCAGAACGAAAGTTTTTATGCTGCCTCGTCTTCGAACTTACTCATCGGTCCATCAAGTGGGGACCATACCCTTTGTTTCTTGGTCTGTAAGACCCATTCGCTAAAATCTGTAGTCAATAAAAACATTTGAAAAAAAAAAAAAAATCCTTTGAACAAAAGAACTAAGTGTTCCCCTTAATAGAGACAGTAAGAAAAATGCTATTGGACACATTCTTAGTTATAATTTACTTTATAAAACTAGGTCAAAGTCAAATTACTAATTGGCCTACTTGGCTTGATTGTGATAGTATTAGAGAACAATTAATTTAGAACACAGTATCAAATACAAACTCTAATAACATTAAAAACTTTAAGGTAATCGGTATAATATTAAGAAATAAAAATGAGCTCAGTTTTCTATCTAAGTTCGCCTACAGATAGAAAACAGAGCTCAGATCACCGACCGCAGGTAAGGTCCCCAAAAGGCTGGCGACGTTACCTCGTTGGATAGCTATACTTATCCTTTGTCCGAGGTAAGCGCCAGCCCTTTGGTCATTGGTCACAACATCTATTAGCTTCTTGGATATCTCCTTAAAAAGAAGCCACGCCTCCGAACCCCAGGGTCCTAAAGTTTCCAAAATTAATTTATATTTTAAAACACTATTTTTTTTGCTAGTAAATAATCTCCATTAACAGAAAGGAACTTACAACTAATACAAACATAATTTACAAAATACACAAGAAACAGTCGGGCTATCTGAAGGCCGATGCAAACGGTCTATAGATAGCTCACCTGATCTAGCTCATCAGACGGTGGAAGCGTGCCCAAGACGCTGGCCGCATTGCCACGCTGAGACACTAGTCAGAGAAAAAAAAAATGGTCGAAATTCCAATGGCACGATGGCGTATATTTGGGGAGACTTATCTCCGAGTTGAATTTTTATTTAATTTAACCGACGCATCGCAGTTATAACTTCACACTGCAAAACAAACAGGTACAGAAGATAACTGGAGCTATAGAAACTGCAGCTGTTCATAAACCATGAAGCCAAAACTTGAACCCCGGCCAATTTTTCATCGTCCAAAGAAAAGTGTCCACCTGACATATGGCTTTCCAATACTCGACTGTAAATTCTCTATAATTCTCTCTAAGTAAATGAATTATTCATGCATTATATCTGAACTCATAAATCTGTCCCACTCGATGCTGTTCAGTAGTGCCACAAATATTGTGCGCCTCGGCAAACTTCATGCTTTGTGTGAAAACCGAATTTGTCCGAATTTACAATGTTTTTGAATGTTTTTAAATTACTGGAAAAATCTAAAAATATAATCCCAAGATGGATAAATGGTGAACCATGGTGACAGGTGATCAGCCCATCGCCCAGATAGCTGGTCCATCATGTTGGAGAGAATACTATCCCTTAGTCGACTTTTACGACATGCCCGCGGAGAGAAGCAGGACGCATTCTATATATGTTCTTTGCTCCCAGTCCAAGTAATGGATCATTTTGAAAGTCTTAAATATAGTATAGGGTTGTAAATAAGCTAATAAATAAGCATTCAATGATATTAACGTTTAAATTTTTGGTTCATTAAACATCATCAATAGTACAGAACTCCAAAGGCATCCACACACCGAAAACAATACGCTATTACCGCACCTCTCAAAGTCGCAATAAGGGCGACATTCCCGCGGCAAGGCGAAACTAATAACGAAACTTCTGAGCCACCCTGACCGTCGGCAACTTGTCCAGCGCCATTGACGCCGGTTGGCGAATATTAACACTAGTGCGAGTTTCACTTCTATAGAGGCGACGAAAAATAAGCATTCTGCCCATGCTCAGTTTCTTTACTTGACGACCTTTGTGGCGAGGCGGGCGAGTGTTCGACTGAGACGCAAGAGGCGCGGTTTCGATTCCCGCTGCGGGAGAAATGTTTGCATGCTCTGCAAATATTTCTTCCGGGTCTGGGTGTTGTAGTATTATGTATTATAAGTATGCATTTAAAAAAAAAAGTAAATTATGTATTGTATCAGCCATCTGATTCCGATAATACAAGCTTTGCTTAGTTTGGGGCTAGATGGTGCTGTGTATTATGTCCTCACATAATTATTATTATTTTCACTAGTATAGCAACTTTGAAATCTGTTACAAAGCTTTATAATTTTTTTGGCAGAAAAACATCGATGCTATGGTATATATTTTGATTTATCGTCCATTAGGACATTGGAACTGGGCATAAGTTAGAAACAAAATAAGCTCACGTACGCTACGTATCCAATCAGTGGGACATTCGTGCTACTTTAGACCTAATTACCAAAGGACGCACAAGTTCATTTAGAGTTAGTAGGTACGCAAGTCTTATTCATTATGTTAATGTTACAATAAAAAATAGTACATAATAATAAGCAATTACTTGTAACGTTTCGTTTACACAACGTACGTGAACATTTCCTATCGTGGATACCACGTGATATTTTTTGATACACATTATATACTGTCTTACGTTTTTGGCATCTGCCAGAATGAAAACAAAAGAACATCACAGAAAATTCCCATCGAAAGTACGATCCAATAAATAGCGCGATTGGAGCGCTGTTCTTTTAAATTGCATGAAAACAAAAACTTAGAAACAAACTTATCGTAAGAGTTTAACCCCCGAATACTCAAACGCGACTCAGAGGTGAGCACGTCTCAACTCGGTTTTATGACAGTTTCTGATGAAAATCTGTCAAAAAAAAAACGTCATTTGAGACGTGCTCAACTTTGAGATGCGTTTGAGTATTCGCGGGTAAGCCTATGTTTTTAAGTCTTCCTTTTGTAGTTTACAAAATAAGGCAGCCGAAGTAAACTAACCGGTTTATAGATTTGTAGCATTCATGGTTATAGTAGCACTGACAAAATCGCTGCTAACTTTTCTATGGTCATTTCCCAAGCACTTAGGCCCGGAGCCCACTAATGGCATGCCATAGGATCCTTAGGCGTTCTTAGGCATGCCGAGGCCTGCCACGCCGGGCCCGGTGTCCGTAGACACACCCAGGTGTCTTCAAGCTGACAGTGATAGCCGCAAAAGGTTAAGTTTATAAACTTTGCGCCTGTTTTAAAAACAATATAGGTAAGCCTTGATCAGTAACGCCTCTTTGTTGCAATCAATTTCTATTAGAAATCGACAAATACGATGGATATGCCAAAACAGTCATGCCGCACTGTTTCGAATAGAAACTGATTGTAACCAAATTCACATATTCCACCCTTTGCTTTAGTCAGACCTCTAGTGTACGAAATAAGGCTATTTAAAGCGTACTTTTATCTTTCACCACGCTAGTAGGAGTCAGACAACATTTTCATTAAGTTTGCTCATTATCTGCTAACGTGAATTCATAAATTGTATTGAACTGGAGTTCAAACCCATCACATATTGTCAGTAGAAAGTTTTCGAGACCAACGTAAGTTGACCTCTCACATACAAAATGAGAACGGAACGTATCGAGATCTGAATAGAGGATAGTTAGAATATATTTAAATAAGCCAGCCTCCTATTCAGCTCGGGGCCGCTAAAATGTTGCTCAGCAGATTTTAGAGAATATTATAATAGCAGGTATTGTGTTCTGAGCTTTTGAAGCATGCTGTTGGAAACAACTTAGTTTTCGGCTATTGTGAGAGTGGTGCTTCGGACATTGAGAGTGACCAGCTTTTTGAATCATTAACGTGAAATTTTCGATCCCGGCTTTTAAGTTGTTAAGCCAGGACGGAGGCCTTTTAAGGCGGCCTAAACTCCGTCACTGGAGTTGGCCACTAGCTCATACGAACTTACTTTTTTTAATAAAAACCAGTCAAGTGTGAGTTGAATTTGCACACAAAGGGTTTCGTACATCAAACAATACATGTACTTTCAATATGACTTTTTAAATAGGTAGCTTCGATGATCGATTACGAACGTTAAAAAATGATTCCCTTTTTTTGTTATTATTTGTTGTTATAGCGGCAATAAATAGACACTCTGTGAAAATGTCAATTCTTACATTATACCGAGATACAGCCCGCTGACAGACAGACGGACAGAAAGCCGAGACTTAGTAATAGGGTCCCGTTGGCACGGGTACGAAACCTTGAAAATATGCTGGTTTAAAAAAGCTCATTTCAGAACCTACATAGATAATACGAATGGGTCCCATTATTCAAAGTTACTACAACACTGAGTTTCTTGTCGCAGAGCCTCTTTACTTCCAGTGCATTTTACCCCAAATCCTCATCCCTCCTCTTCCCCCGTCCTCAATTAACAAGCTAAGTTCGGGAAGACGTCTAAGAAAAAAACCAGTAACAGTGATTTGGCAAATGCTTACAAATAACTAAAGGCCCCAATCTCCTTGCTCTGTGCGTTTCGTCTCTAATTGCTGGAGGATGACTTGTGTTTCGCGTCTTTGGAATTTGGTCAAATTGTCACCCTTCTGCCAAGCTGCGTGACTTATTGCTATGTTACTTACTTCCTACTTTCTTATATACTTTCGAATACGGCTATTTTGAGTAAAAAATATTTGTAAAGTTCGTGAGAATCAAACGAGGTATTTTATATTCAGCTCATTGAATATTTGTGACTTGGTGCCGAATTTAATAACAAACATACGTCCGCAATGGGGGCCTAATGGGGTGGGCAGAATCACAAGTAATCATAAGAAAACTTGCAGCCATTGCTGAGTCCCAAGACGGATATAGTAAACCATGTGACAGGTGGTCAGCCCATCGCCCATATAGATGGTTAATCATGTTGCTCGGGGAGAGAAGCAGCTGGACAATTTTTTTTCTTTACTCCTAGTCCAGCAGAGAAGAGAATTTAAAATCCTTTTTAAATATTTCGAAGCTTCCACTTACGGTGGCTAAGTATGATAGAAAGGCATCAAAGTGTTTTTTTTTTTAATTCCGCAAATACTCGTACTTAACGATCTCCTTTGCCCAGGCCACTAGATGAAATAATTATGATTAGACTTGCAATAATAAATCCGAACACATCAAAAGCACCAAAAGTTCAACTTCTGGATTCAAATAATGTTTACATTTCGGTAAAAGTACATAAATTTACATAAACCTTTTCTAATATAACTTAGTGACATATCCCTGACAGGGTTTATTTTGTCTTCTAACGTGTTTGCTCTAAACTTATGTTGACTGCAAAATAGAACCCAAAACAGCAATTTAAATGGGATCTAAAAGTTGAAGCCGGTTGATTCCGGGCTGGCTACATTCAGAGCACCTGCTCCCGAACTTCTGGCTCTTACAAGGTAAATACGTTCGGAAACTTGTATCTTCGGGTATTCTTTGTCCTTTCAATGCAAATACAAAAACTTCGCCGTCGCATGCAACAAGTCTAAATAAGTTTGTATGGACGGAGATGGGAATTTTTGGCCGCTTTGAAGCTGTTAAGGATTTGAGTAAAAGACAAAGTAGCAGAATGTTTGGGCATAGATTGTAAAACGAAGTGGACGTTAAATCAGTCCCTATGGACCGATGACATTGTAAATGTCGCGGGTGGGTGAAGAAAGTACAAAAGTGATGTGAACAGAAAACGCCTAATGCCAGGTCACCAATCCTAATTATAACAATAATAGCGCCATCATTGGCGACCTCGGTGGCTTGGCTGAGATGCAAGAGGTGCGATTAGATTCTGGGGTCTGGGCAATCTATTCCTTTATTATGTTTTATAAGTATTTATTTACAAAAAAAGTAAACAAGTTTTCTATTAGTCATCTGTTTCTCACAGATTGTACAAATATAATTTATCTATCGAGCTTGTTGGAATATGTTTTTTATTTGTCAAAAGAAACCCTTTCTTCAAAGCCTGTTTAGTCGATGCAACAAGTTAGCCGCCCGGATCCGCCTGCATATTTAAACGGCGCAACCTGAGATTGCATTCAGCTCTTATAAGTGTACGTCGTGTGCAGATTGCTTTATTGATTAGGATTCACATCTTGGTATGTTTGTTACTTTACTTCAATGTCTTGAATCTTCCAAATTGAACTCCATTGCGGTGCGTGGATATGACTCACGCCCACGGCCTTGAACACAGTGGTACAATTAATTGGACGATGCTGTTGGACCACAGCCTACAAAACGTCAGAGCGTAGCGTGGCTGTGGGACATAAGATTCTCTCAAGGTAAGCCATTGAACTCTGTCTTCTGTTTTTCTCATTTACATGTTCCACATTTTCTAAACCGTCACTCTACTTCTAAATAAATTCAATATGCCTATGAAAGTCCAATTTATCGTTCTATTTGCTATGCAACCTGCAATACGCCAAAAGTGCCGTGACACCTCGGTATCGGCTGTCAAATATAAAGGCGTCAGGTACGAAGAAACCAGGTGACCACCCAACAGGAAACCAGGTTAAGACGACTTTAGTGACTTGACAGGGGAATGGAGATACGCAACAGTTCAGAGGATGAACAAACGAAGGTAGTGCCTGCTGCATCTACTCAAGCTCCATTATCTTTAAGCCGCGTATTTACTAGGAGACAAAGTCATTCGACATGTCGAGAGCATTCGCGGGACATTTACGTGCGACTGTCCAAAGAACAAAGCAAAGCGACACACGTCCTCACTACTCAAATACCGTAGGCGATCGTCGAGGGACATGAATTCGCAGCAAGTCGACGCTCTCAGAGCGTCGATACGCGACATGTGCCGCGACACGTAGAATTCATGTCGGGCGACAAGGTCGTGGGACAAATGTCTCCTAGTGAATACATGGCTTTAGGGGGACATGTCGCAGAGACATAACGCGGGACATTTACATGGTATGTCTCTGCGACTTTGCGGGATAATGTCGCTCGACATTTGTCTTATTCACCCAGTGCTGATTAGGATGTCGTCAGACCACACTACTGCCATATCGCATCTTCAATATCATTTCAATACCTTACTGGTTTGTTTGTAAGTGAGGCCTTAAGGCTGACACCGATGATTTAGCTAGCCGCAAGGAGCCGGCGGCTGGCGACGGGCCAAGCAGCTAACTGCGACCTGACACGGGAGTCGGCGATTCAGGAACGCGGCCTAGGTCTTAAGCGTATCACAGACGATGACGATCTTAAGATAAAATATCGCTCGCCATACAATCACTATAAGCCATCACATACGAATATTATTGTATAATATATATTTTCATATTGAGAGCACTGGTGGTCTAGTTGGTAGTGACCCCGCCTTCCGATCCAAAGGTCGTGGGTTCAAACCCGGTCGTGTACCAATGGATTTTTCTGTGCGAAAAAATTATGTGCGCTATCCCAGTATTCTCAAACGGTCAAGGAAAACATCGTGAGGAAACCCGCGGCTTAGTCAGCTCCGCACGTATTGACCATGTCTTTCCTGTGGACAAGGCCGACTAAGCTAAGAGGATGGAATAGGTGCTGGGCAAGCCTACTCCATCTTAATTCGTCCCGGGCACTACAGCGACCCGTTTGTGAAGGTAAAAGTTGCCTCCTGACGCTGTATACATCATCTACTATAGATGGTAAAAGGCCTTAGAAGATATTTTCATATTACGGTATCTTAAGATAATGAAGCGATAGGGCGACTTCATCTTAAGATATCTTGCTATGGAAATATATGTAAAAAATAGGTGTGACACCTTTGCCGTTTTTCAAGAGAATGAGACCTTAATATATATTATCGTATCTTAACAGTGTGTGATACCTTAAGATGCTATAATATTTTATCGTAAGGTATCTTAAGATAAAATGTATAGCATCTTCACCGTGTGTAACCTTTAAGACTTACGCTGGAAAATACATTCAATTTGTAGATTAGAAGTGTAAATAGATACTAGTACCAGTCGAAGGGCTAACGCGATCTGACAGGGGAGACGATTCGACCGTAATTGCGGACCAGTCGTTAGTTCAACGTTCATTCCTTTTCTCCTTTTAACCTACGACAGAACAGAGAAGGTATATGCGTTTGGCCTAAGAGTACTTTTGTCCGATGAGCCGATGTTTGAACCGATTTTTATGCGGTTTTTTGCATTTTATTATTGTCATTGTCACCAGGGGGCGCTGCAGCAGCTAGTATAGTTTTTTCCACCTCTGAAATTCAACAACTACTGAACCGATTTCGATGTTTTTTCATTGTTAGTTTCATTTTAGATAAGGTTTTGTTCTTATCATCTTTTATCGTCATTTATTTCATTTTCACCTCGGTTTCTAGCTCAATCTTTACAGCAACTGGACTTATCACCCAACGGCTCAGGATCAACCTGACATCCTTCAAGAGTAGGAGGTTTTTAGTTTCTACGCTGAACTTTCACGGTACTGCTATCTACAATTTGGTGAACAATGAGCGTTCAATATATCCAATGACACAATTTAACTGTAAAAAGGCCCTCACCAAATGGCTAAAGACTCAAAGTTGAAATGTTTATTATAATAGAGGTACACTCTGCAAAAAATATGAAACCTGTTATTTAAGAGCGGTTTTTAATAACACAAGCTTTATAAGAAGTTTTCAAACCCTGTTATGTTTTTATTTTAAATTAAAGCAATAAACTTTTTTTTTTCTTTTTTTCACTGCTAATCAACTGTCGTGCTCAATTTCAAAACTGATACTTCATAAACATAATTAACGGTACCCGCCCAAAAATCAATACATAGTTTTTCTTTGCTTTTTTGTGTTGGGAAAATGAAAGCTTGGTTATAGAGCGGGGTAGTGGGCCAAGACCCTTAACGAGTGGATTTCTTTATTGACTGTTTCCTAGACAAAAGCTTTTCGCTTCGGCCACAGCCCCCGAACTTATAACGAGATACATAGCGCAATAGTTCCCGCGAACTATTTATTGTTGTGTTGCTGTTTGCTAATGACGTTTATTTGGCGCGTTCCGCTGACCGCTTGACTAATGGCATGTGCTTAGTACCTGGATACAATTGTGTTCTTCGATGGTACCGTTGTTGCCTCCAATAAGATACTTACTAATACATTGATGACCTCGGTGGCGTGGCGGGCGAGTGCTCAGCTGAGGCGCAAGAGGCGCGGGTTCGATTCCCGCTACAGGAGAAATGTTTGTATGTTCTGCAAATATTTCTTCCGGGTCTGGGTGTTGTAGTATGTTAAGTATGTATTTACAAAAAAAGTATAAAAGTATTCTATCACCCATCTAGTGCTCATAGTACAAGCTTTGCTTAGTTTGGAGCTAGATGGCGCTGTGTGAAATGTCCACAAATATTTATTTATCTTACTTATATTATAAATGCGAAAGCTTGTGTCAATGTTGATACGATGTATCTCCGTAACTACTGAACTAATTTTGATAAAATTCAGAATGTAAATAGTATAGATTCTAGATAAACACATAGGCTAATTTAATTTTCCAAAAGGACTACGTTCGTTTATACAGAGATATAGATCGTTTTACAAGATATAAAGTAGCATATTATGTCCTTCCCGGAACGGAATCGATCTCCTCAAAAAAATTCATAAAAATCTGTTCAGCAGTTGATGCATGAAAAGATAACATATAAACAGACAGACAGAGTTACGTTTTCGCATTAATAATATTGGTATGGATTTTACATGATAGTTTGACTTTTCGCCATATCAGCTGGTCTCCGATCAAGTTGTCATTCCTCTTAAATCCATTTCACTTTTTGCTTTTAAAATCCAACTCAACTTCAGGAATCATCGAACCGAGCAAATAATAATAATCCTCTGATATCCACAGCCATCTGTCTACAGGTTAAAGTGCAAGCATTAAGCATTGATTTCCTAGAATGCGACTACCGTTATTAGGGTTCCGTAATGGTTACTTCAAGTGGCATTACGAGCTCCCGGCTTTTAAGTCGTGAAGTCATGACGGAGGCCTTTAAACGGCGGCATAATGGGGTGTCAAAGTTTGTATGGGAACTTTTTATGGGAGGTGCGATTGGCTTTAAAATAGGTTTGGATTCTTTAATATATATTAAAGGACGCGTGTTTCAGGGTTTTTCAAAATGACACTCAAAAAAGGGTGTCAAAATGAAGACTCGCATCATGTTCATCAAGCATCATGTTTAGTTCGCGTCAAGTTCGCCGAAGCCCAATCTTGTAGCCGCAAGATAAGGGTTACAAGGCTGTCGTTGACATTCTGACGTTTAGAATAGCAAATGACTGCTGTAACCTTTGTCAAATCTGTCATAAAGTAATACTACTTCTGTATGGCAGATTTCTTTATATCTTGAAGGTTTCTGAGAAAATGTTTGTTTGTTTCATTGTTGTGTCACCTTACCTGATTAGAAACTTACAATACAGGCAGAGGGTTTGTACTATTGTGGGTCGGAACCGTGTTACTGTATTTTTTGAGGGTTCCGTACCCAAATGGTGCCAACGGAACTCTATTACTAAGCCTCCACCATCTGTCCGTATGTCCGTCTTTTTGTCAGCGGACTGTATCTCATGAACCGTAGTAGGTAGAGACTTGAAATTTTCATAGAGTATTTCTGATGCCGCTATAACAAAGAATAATAATAGAGGACATTTTTTTTGTCGCCAAAAGTACATAGGATAATGTCTGATTAAAACATACATGTATGATTGTACGGAACCCTTCGTGTGCGGATTCGACTCGCACTTGACCAATTTTTTATTGATCTAATTTCGGCCGTCATAATCTCACCGCTAATCTGGAAACGCGACAGATTGCAGCCAAGTGCGAGTACGTCTCGTCGCACAAATACCGTAGGGAACCGATCCATCGGAGTAAATGAGGCGAGCTTTCTACACCTTAATACCGTTCCATTTATCAAGCCATTCTGCACCTTATACCGACGGGAAAAGGCAGATTTTTGAATGCGGAAAGTCTAGAAGGAGACTTGTATGATTAAGAGATCGGAAGTCTGGGTTGTTGAAATAATGAGAAATAAGTAATGCTTAATGAGAAAAGGAAGTACGATATGATTTAGTTTTGTTTATGTACCTACTAGCTGCCGCCCGTGGCTTCGCTTACGTGGTACCCGGATGAAAAATTGTCTGTATGTTAATCCAGCAAATGTACTATGTATATTCCAAGTTTCATTCAAATCCATTTAGTAGTTTTTGCATGAAAGAGTAACTGTAGAAGAGTAGCTGATCTGATTTTAATGAAACTTGGAATAAGTTTTATTAAAATCAGATCAGCCGTTTAGGCTAAATTTAGTAAGCCAAGTTTAGGTAAATCTTCCATCGAAAGATGGGAAAAAACTATTCATGATCTTAAATAAATTGCAAAAGGTCAATTCACGCTTGTGTTTATGAATATGAACTTAGTAAAAAGCAATAACATAAAATTCCAACCCAATTACAAAAATGACATGAATATGAAAATTTGTCATTGTACGCGCCACAAATCAATACGTGCGACCGGATTCAAACCCACAACTTTCGAAAAGCAAGGTTACCACTAGCCCACAAATGTTCTCATAATTATTAATTACATGAAATAGCTTTAAATAAATTAAGCTTGATCTGCGCCGGGGGAGTCGCAGATTCCATATAACGGTATAATGGTATAATGGCCGCGCGGGACATCCCGACGCGATATTGAATTCGATTACGAGGTAAACTGATTAAAGGAAAATGTACAGTTAATTAATAAACACTAGCCACTGACTGCGACTTTGCTTGGTACTTTATTACGTACATACCTAGGTCAGGAAACACTTAGTTATCACATTACAATCCTTACTATTCTTTCACGCAAAAACTACTGAACGGATTTGAATGAAACTTGGAATATACATAGTACATGTACTGGATTAACATATAGGCTATTTTTCATCCAGGTACCACGCGAGCGAAGCCACGGGAGGCAGCTAGTTATTGAATAAAGTACTACAATATTAGGCATTTTGTCATTTATCCGGCTTTTTTATGTGAATGGTTTGGTGAACGATTACCTAAGAATCAATCATAAGACCTCGTATTGTATGGATCAGAATTTTGTGCAATCCAAGGGACGGATGAAAAAAGAATGCAAGCAATGGAGATGAGAATGTTAAGATAAATGAGAGAATGGATAAGATACGGAATGAATACAATTGTCGCCTGTGTCGGAAAAGTTGAGGAGTAATATCAGCATGATACGGGCATGATAATTATGCAGAGAGATGAATGTCATCGTCCAAATTATTTTGGAACTACTAATACACTAGTGTCACTAGTTCTTTCGAACCATCGTGGTGAAAGGATTTACAGTGTGAAAGGTTCTTTTCAAACACTTGGCACTTATACCTTGATGACACTACTACATAGCACAAATTTCTACAGACTCTTTTACTGTTAATGCGGTTCTGTGGAACTCTCTTCCAATGCCACGCCAAGACTCATCCATGGGAATCTTCAAGTCTAAAGTATATCACCATTATTTTGCTGCGGAACAGTCATCAAAATTGAGCACCTGTAGGTATTTTTATATATACGTTATAAATTAGGTAGATATTATTTGTATTTTATTTATGTATAATAATTATTTTTTATTGCAACGTTTTCTACAATGCACTGCCTCCATTTTTTCTCCAAACTACACAAAGGTTAGCTGGAAGAAAATGCTAATTAGCATTAAGTTCGCCTATGTACATGTTTTCTTGTGTGCAATAAAGAATTTTCTATCTATCTATCTATCTATATCCAAAATAAAGCAAACTAATCCACAAATTATTATATACATACAAGTGTACTGCAAAAGCGTTCAAGAACTTAGTCCGTACGTAAGAGTCGAGTAATGACCATACTTACGGGGGTTGGTTTAACCCCAGATTAATCGAGGCACTTCCAGAACGGGGCTGTTTACAGGTAGCTTTAAACGCAAAAATGCTGGTATTTATAAATTACTTAAAACCCTTATTTGTGCCCTTATCCCGTGTGATAAATGGCGTATGAAGATACAGGTAAATTATTTTAAGGGGTTTTCAGAGGAATTAGAGAAGCCTTTGAAAACCCCATAAAATAATTTACCCCGGTTTCTATATTATATTGGACTAGCGACCCGCCCCAGCTTTGCACGGGGATAGACATATACCATCGTGGACTTGATCTATAGAATGATATTTCTACTTATGGCTTTCCTTCCTTCCTTCCTTCCTTCCTTCTTTGGTGAAAGAATTTTTGAAATCGGTCCAGTAGTTTCGGAGCCTACTCGTTACAAACAAAAAAACCTTTCCTCTTTATAATATTAGTATAGACAACGGCTGGTAGGTTATTTTAACAAATGTATGGCGCTTATCGACAGATAACGTTGGTAGGATCGATATGAATGAGCCGTTATCCTCTATACTCGTAGAGTATTGTAACCGGATATAAAATAGAATATCCTGAAGAATGTCTTGTTCTATTTCTAAAACAAAAGAAGGGAGCTTTTTATCCGCTTCCGAAAAATGAGGGCAATGCTGTTTTAAAAATAAAAATTACAATGTTTTAAATGAAGCAGTTTAACTGATATTTACTTTTATACTTTTACACTCTCAGACGTTAAAACATAAACAAAATGAAAAGCTTTTTATGTTTTAACTTAAAAAATATGATTTTCTAATACCGTAAAACGAAGAGTTCAATCATAAAATTCAGGAGAAAATTCAAAAATATTCAGAAACATTAAGCCTGTAATTGACTAGTAATAAAAAGTGGAAAGATTCCATCATCAAGCACACAATTTAATACAAAACACATAAAAAGTGCCCTAAAATCAGACGAAATTAGTTCGAGGAAGAACGAGCCCTTAGCACTAGTTTCTGACAGCATCTAACCTGCTATCCTACTATTAATACTACGACTCGTGTTAGCAGTTTATTCGAGGTCAACTTTAATGACAGTCCTAACGCGCACTTGGAATATGTACATGCATACATTATTATCACACCCGTACCCGTAATGGGTAGGCTGAGCCACAAGCTTGCAAAAAAAGTATATAAGTACTATATCAGCCATCTGGTTTCCATAGTACAAGCTTTGCTTAGTTTGGAGCTGGATGGCGCTGTATAATATGTCCACAATAAAAAAAACTTTCTTTGACATTGACAGCTCTAAAATTGTAGCGTAATATCTCAATTTATAAGAAAGGGCAAATTTTTTGGGCTGCCAAAATAAATTAAGTTCAACAAAATCCTCACAAAGGAAGACAGTACTTTAAACAATTTTAAGCTCCTTAATTAAGAGGCGTTTAAAAAAGCACCCCTTCATTTTGTCTTGCAAGTTTAACAGCTTTATAAACGAGTGCTAAGGGCACTGTACTTGACTTTTACTTATAAAGTTAGTTTGGTAGGACGGGGTGAAAAGGCGAGGTAACTACCTAACTCTATCGAATTGAATATCCACGAAAACTACAAAAAAGTTGATAGGCAAACAACATTTACCTAATGTAAGTAAATATTTTGTTTTTACAGTTATAATCATCATCATCATAAGTTATAAGTCGACTAACCTCTCCAACATGATGAGATACAATGGGCAAGTATTCCCAAGGAGGGTTGACGTCAGGCAGGCGGCCGGTCATAAAACACCTTAGCCAAAACTCTTACCCCTTACTTGACCCCACATAGAGTGGGATAAGGGCAGGAGGATGATGATGATGATGAGTTATAATCATCACCTTGTAGATGCCCACTGCTATTTTTGTGCATTAACGAACCCAACGAGCACTGGTGGTGTAGTGGTAGCGGCCCCGCCTTCTGATCCTAAGGTCGTGGGTTCAAATCCGGTCACGCACCAATGGATTTTTCTGTACAATAAAATTACCAGTACTCCCAAACAGTAAAGAGAAACATCGTGAAGAAACCGGTATGTCGTAGAACCTTGAAAAATATAAGTCAAGTGTACGAAAGGAGCTTTTTAAGCGCACTTACAATCCTTTCACCACACTAGTGACACGACTAGTAGTAGTAGTACAATATCATCGGTCCATCGGGTAGGCCGACACTTCGTCGGTCTATATACTGTTGGAAAAGTCCACTCCATCTAAAATCCTCCAGGGCACTACAGCGTCCCGTTAGTGTAGGCAAAAGTTGCCTCCTGACTCTGTATAATTCATGATGATAAATTCCTTAGACAATGCGCAGTTTCTCGAGCGCTGCTCGTCCGAATTAGATTCGTCGGATTACATTGTCGAAGTTAGACCTATTTAGTATCTGTTATTCTAATCAGATTATAACAAGTATTTTATGACAAGAAAGGGAGGCCTTTGCCCAGCAGTGGGATGTAGCAGGCTTATTAGATTAAATTATTATCAAGGATTGGTTTTATCTAACTGTACCCAGTGGAATTGCCTTAGACTACTCTTCTTGATACTGAGATTGCTACTTTCTTTAAGGATTACGCCTCAATGTCATTTTATTAAAAAAGAAAAAAAAGGAAAAAAAAAGGTCAAGTGCGAGTCAGATTCGCACACGAAGGGTTCCGTGACATCGTACATGTACAAATGTTTCTTGTATAGGGCCAACTTTTTTTTAGTAGTTTTTATAGCATTACAAATACACACTATGAAAATTTCAACTCTCTACCTATTATGGTTAATGAGATACAGCTCGCTAACACACGGACAGCGGAGGCTTAGTAATAGGGTTCCATTGGCACCCTTCGGGTACGGAACCCTAAAAAGCACTACAATCAAGTTAACAATTTTAATTTAGAAAATTCCATGAAGAAATTTCAAGTGTGCCGTAAAAGTTATTACATTTCCTCGAGAAACGAGAAAACGTCGCAATAAACGTACGTTTCCAACGTTTGCAACGTTATTAATATATCTTGCACTTGGCATCAGATCGAGACAAACTACTTTAACACTACTTATTGATAATATTGAATTGGCGAATTGCCGATAATCATCAATCACGTTTAGTTAAGTTAAGCAACGTTGTGCGCGGTCACAATTGGGATGGGTGATCGTAAGTGACATTACGAGCTAAGCGCTTCCGTGCTTCGGAATAGGCTAGGCTAGGCCTTTAGGCGGCCTAAAAACTCCGTCACTAAAGTTGGCCACTAGCTCATACGAACTTACTTTTACCAATCACTAGACACTTTCAAAGACCTGCCGCTACCGTGGTAGCCTACATGGTATTCCAGATAACAGACTATGTATATTCCAAATTCCATTCAAATCCCTTAAGCCGTGATTGAGGTACAAACATCTTCACAACCTCACAGAAGTAAAACTTTTACGTTACTTAATGACTGACAACGCACAGCCAAATCAGTCCTAAAAGAATAAAACTTGGAGGGTAGTTTCTTCTAACGGTTCATGGGTGCACTAAGAAAGGAATTCCCGAAATTCTACACCTACAGGATGCAGTGGGAACATGTATTATATCCATCTTTCACCGAGCAAATCACGCTTGACCAAAAAAAATTACAGTGCCAAAATTGTGTTCACAGAAAAAGACATAGAAATTTTTCCTCCATTTCCTATAGCCTCAGATTCCCCCCCCATTGTGTTTCATCGTACAATTTTTTTTATTAAATTTGACAAACTTTTTCTGTCCCAATTTTTTTCTTCCGATACAATAAACAATCCCTACAAGTAACTGAGTCGATTAGCATAAATAACACTCTTGCCAACACTACCCATTTTCATGACCAACTTACGCTTGATCAAAACATTTACTGTGCCATAATTGTTTTCACAAAGAAAGAGCTAATTGTTCCTAAGACAATTATTCTGTAGCTCTTCTGGTTTCGGATTTACTCTCTCTTTCACACACACACACACACACACACACGTGTGTTGATAGTTGAGTTAGGCGTTGATAGTTGCGACACAGTTTTTAACTACTGCGGCTATCATCGTGTACTTATTATGTTATTTAAGAGTCCGTTTTTTGTAACAAATAGTTACAAATAAACTGTTTGTATTTGTATTTTACTTCTCTGCTGGACTGGGAGTAAAGAAAAAGCAATGCGTCCAGCTGCTTCTCTCCCCGAGCATGTCGTAAGGGATAGACTCCAAATGATGGACGATATGATATGATTATATATGGGCGATGGGCTGTTCACCTGTCACCATGGTTCACATTATCCATCTTAGGATTTTAAATCAGAAGTGGCTACAAGTTTTCTTATGTTTACTATGTATATTATGTAGATAGAATATAGAATGTAGAGTTTACGCCAGTGAGTGCGGGTTCGAGGTAGCAGCACATAAAACCGCAAGGAACAGGAACTAGGTACCATATAAACAGTTCGCGGCGGCTCCTCATAAAACAAGCAAAGCCCAAAACTTCACCGTGTTTCCGACATTTGAATTCCTGAAGCCAACACGTTCGCAGAGTCGGCGTAAGTCGCTTTTTCACCCTGAGAGCACTGCTGGTCTAGTGGTAGCGCCCCCGCCTTCCGATCCTAAGGTCGTTGGTTCAAATCCAGTCATGCACCAATGGGTTGTAGTAATATGTATTTAAAATATAAGTATTGTATCAGCCATCTGGTTCCCATAGTATAAGCTTTGCTTAGTTTGGGGCTAGATGGCGCTGTGTGAAATGTCCACAAATATATATTTTATTATTTTTATTTATTGTTTTAGGTGAGCGATGGAAAACGACATAAATTACCGCGACGCGATTTGACTCTTTATATTTCCGTCAAATCGGAAATTGATTTTTTATGCGATAATGTGAGCAAGGTGTTGGTAGTAGGCACTATTTGATATTCTTGCGTTTCAGCGTTTATCGATCACCTTCATCAATGTCTTAGAAACTATGCGCACTTCACTTAGTACACCCCTGGCTCGCACCTTTATAAATACGTCCTGAATGAAAACATAACTCACGTAATCTCAGAAACTTGCGCAATTAGAGATCCCCAAACCGAATGCTTAAAATCTGAACTAACAAATTAAAGTTGTGCCTCTCTGAAATTAATAACGCTACCCAATCAAACGGGGAGGGACCCTCATATTACGTAGGGTTGGGCTTCGGATCATTCTGCAGGGTTTACGCTTTGAGCTTTTATATAAAGAGGTATCTAGAAGTATTGGTAAATCGACTTGAAAGTCTATTCTTTTAGAAATAACTTGATGTCTTCGGTTCAGTGGCGGGTGAGCCTGGCTTAGCGTTTGATTAAGGCTGTGGGATTCTTCCATATTTCTTCCGGATTTGGTTGTTATGGTACCATGATACTAGTAGTTTCTGATATTCATAACACTGGGAGTCTTAGTACACGGATAACTATGTTATGATTATTGAACTTTTTGTATTTATACCGACTAGCTTCCGTCTACGGCGTACCTGGATTCTAAGTTTATCCTAACCCGTTCAGCCTTTACTCTGTGAGCAACAAATAACCAAACATCCTTATAATCTTTCGGTTTTTTAATATTGAATGGATTTTCTAATTATATATAGCCTATCGCCACTAGATGTGTGTATACTATGTAATATGTTGTATAGTATATTAGTAGCGCATAGTTACACAAGTGAAATGTGCTTGAATGGTTATCAAGAAGTGATTGATAAGTGTTCAGTGGTAAATGGTAGGTGGTTATGGCTTTGCGAGGTACAATAGATTAAGTGTGATCAGTGATTGTGGAATTTTTTTAATGGTAACTTCTTTCTACGCCTTTTTTTGCTATCCTACTAATGTTAATGCAAAAGTTTGTGCTGTTGTTTGGGTGTTTATAATAATTGTTGTACAATTTTAATGAAACGGAATATACGTAATTCTTGTCCTAGAAGATCATATAATATATTTTATGCAGGAGTCACTTGAGCAAAGTCACAGGTAGAAGCTAATGTGCTACTTATTTCTGTCGGTAAGAAGCATAAGGATCAAAGTGGTCTCATATACAGATAGTCCTAAGGGACTGCGCAAGAGAATTGAAATAAAATGTTAATCTCAAACGGTGAAAGAGAACGGGAGGAAACCGAGCATGAACCTAAAAAGTTCGAAAACATATGTCAAGTGCATGAAAGGAGCGTTTGAGGCGCACTTTAAATCCATTCACCACACTGGTCCGAAAGAACTAGTGACACGACTAGTAGTAGTGTCAGGCCGGCATCGGTCGCCCTGCAACAGGACTTTCAAATCTGAATTCGGCTTTGTAAGATAGAAAAAAGTAAGAAAAATATTTATTTTGTAAAAAAAACATGCATACAAGAAGTAGTTTTGCTTTGTATCGACAAGATTTCAAAAGTAAAGTATTACATATTATCCCATCTCTACTGTAATCAAGTGCATATCAAAGTTGGTTTCGTAAGAAACGGTGGCCGTAATACAGCGGCCGTTTTCAGGTAAATTATTGCGCAACTGTTAAACTCGGTGAAAAATAACCAAACAACGGAATTGGTTAGGTTTGAGTAATATGTAAAAACAGGGCAATTTTTGGGGATTTTTTTTCCGTATTATTTCTTTTTAAGATATTAGACAAACGCTATTTGTTTTAAGAAATCTCTTATCTACACTCTACGCTAATATTATTAAGAAGAAAGTTTTTTTTGTTTGTAACGAATAGGCTCCGAAACTACAATTTAGGCTATAATTTATTTTCAAAAAAATAGAGATTCTTACCAAAACTGCAATAATGTAGCCCGAGGTGTAAAAAAATTGACCTAAAATATCCTAATTTGTTAAATACTCGTGCGAAGTAGGGGCGGGCTGCTAGTCATTATTATAATTATCAACCGTTTTAGAAGGTAACCCTCGAATACTCAAACGCATCTCAGAGTTGAACACGTCTCAAGTGACGAGTTTTTGACAGATTTTCATCAAAACTGTCAAAAAACCGTGACTTGAAACGTGCTCAACTCTGAGTCGCGTTTGAGTATAAGGGGTTAAGTAAGTTAATAACAAAATAAATAAATAAATATTTGAGGACATATCACACAGCGCCATCTAGCCCGAAACTATACAAAGCTTGTATTATGCGAACCAGATGGCTGATAGAATACTTACATACTTTTTTTTTTAAAATACATATTTAGAATACATAATACTACAACACATAGACCCGGAAGATAAATTTGCAGAGCATGCAAACATTTCTCCCGCAGCGGGAACCCGCGTCTCTTGCGTGTCAGCCGAGCACTCGCTCGCCTAGCCACAGAGGTCGTCAATAAATTAATATAAACATATTACGCCCGTTAGTTTCAGCTTTTAAAAGGCTTCTCCTTAACCTCCATGCTCGCTCGCGTGAGATGTGAGATGTGAGATGCACGAGACTAATCCAGCTAATGCTATCATACGTCGAGTGACGCCCGACATGTCGCGGTAATCTAGGATTAGGTACGTGCATTCATAATTTACTTGCATAGATTATTTGACATGTTTCAACTACCTTTTCATTACAAACATGACGACCTCGATGGCGTGGCGGGCGAGAGCTCGGCTGAGATGCAAGAAGCGCGGGTTCGATTACTGCTACGGGAGAAATGTTTGTGTTATTACATTATTGTGATCAGAACCAGTGTGGTGAAGGATTACAGTACTCCTCAAAGTATCTTTGATTTTACGTTTTTTTTGGAAACTCAGAAATGTTTACAATAAGAAAACACGATCAAACAAATACATCCCATCCTTCCTACTATATATGTGAAAGTTTGTAAGGATGTTTGTATGTTTGTGCCTTAATCATGCCCTGGCTGAACGGATTTGAATGAAACTTGGAATATACATAGATGTGCTAGATTAACGTATATTTTTTATCCATGGTACCATACGAGCGAAGCCGCGGGCGGCAGCTAGTTAGGAAATAAATTTTCCAAAAAAATTTTTTACATTAAAGCTAGTGAACAGAATATGTCGGTACAGACAAAAAAGAGAAAAAATCTAACTATAAACATAAAAAAAACAACAAATCAAAATGCAATCATAATCTGACGACAATACTTGACATGACTTCTTTCCAAAATTTGGGCAAACTTTTGGCAGTATTTGTACCAGTGAAAAACCCAAATAATCTTTTTCGAGCATACGAACTTTTCCATATTTCCTCCATCCCTTATATCATCCCTCGTCATACACATATTTTTCTATTTGATTCTATTCTACAAATTCTTAACAAAATACAAGGTATGAATGAAACAGTATTACACCGGTGCAATAAAGCACCTATTGACAGCGGCAAATAAAGCTGCGTCCGGCCCGGAAGGTACATTTGCATGACAAATGACCTTATAAATCGCAACCAAACACACCAGTCAACCTACTCGCATTTACAGCGCTTTACAGCGCTTTAACAAAGCTGACTTCAGATAGTAGCTCTACAAATTCTCTTATTTGAGTACCGAGTCCGTCTGTCTATCTGTCTGTTCGGACTAATGCCCGGTTCCAATATTCTACTAATTATTGACCGTTGATAGCAACGTTTTTCTGTCAACAAATGTATGATGCTTTTGACTGAATAGTACAGGATTTTTGCTTGCATACAAATTAATTTAGCACAATGATTAAAATTTGCACGGTATACAAATTAGTTTTTCAAAGATCTTTATAAAATCATATCGTAATGTCTTTTTTATCAACATCTAACATATGTCAAGTGTATGAAAGGAGCCTTTGAGGTGCACTTTAAATCCTTTCACCCCACTGGTTCGAAGTAACTAGTGACACGGTAGTGGTAGATCATCATCTAAGTCCGATTTGCGAGGTTCCGATTGTTTCTGCCTTAATCGGGCCATAATGGCCGAACGGGTTTGATGAAACTTGAATACATAGTAGTGTATTAGAATAACTTATGGGCTATTTATTAGACTATTATAGAAGCTGGTACTGAAATAAAAAAATATATGTTTGGCGGTGCCTGGAGAGAGAGAAGCTATTCTATTTCGACTATATACTTTACTTACTTCTATGCTGGACTGGAAGTAAATAAAAAGCATAGAATGCGTCCAGCTGCTTCTCTCCCCGAGCATGTCGTAAAAGTCGACTAAGGGATAGTATCCTCTCCAACATGATGTACCTATATGGGCGATGGGCTGATCACCTGTCACCATGATTCACCATATCCATCTTAGGACTAAATCAGAAGTGGCTGCAAGTTTTCTTATGTTTACTTGTGACTCTGCCCACCCCATTAGAGATATGGGCGTATGTACCTCACCATCGTGTGGGGTGCTGGATAGATCTTTCAAAAATCATCAGGAGCTTTCATTAACATTTGCATGATAGATGATAAATCTTAACTAAATAGTCACTGTAACTATTTACAAAGCTGAGTGCAGACGGTAGCTCGGCAAACGCTCTTTGAAGTAAGTGCCCCTGTATGAAGGCTTCTAGTGTGAAAAGCCTTTGTGTTGGCTGGTTGTTGTGTCTTAGCATGAGTTGATAGTAGTTCGATGGGAATCTGTTCGATACAGCTGAGCACTTCCAGTAGTTCATCTTGTTCTGTTTTCCGTAGTTCAAATGGTCTAACCCCCCCGAATACTCAAACGCATCTCAAAGTTGAGCACGTTTCAAATGACGATTTTTTGACAGATTTTCATCAGAAACTGTCAATGACATGCTCAACGTCAACTCAGAGACGTGCTCAACTCTGAGATGCGTTTGAGTGTTCGGGGGTAAGAGTAATTTAAATTTTGTTTTGTAATATGGGACCACAATGACAGTGGAGCACATAATATGGGGCATAATGACAGTGGCAACGACACGTCATATGTCAACATCCGTCTAGCCATATGGACTTCAGCAGCTTCTGCCAAAGGAATGCACATATGTACAACCCACTTACATACGTATATGTATGTACATATATACCCCAAACACATTGCCCTTCTTTTTCGTAGTCTGGTAAAAAAGAGAAAATCAATGTGGACAAAGTCGAGGACAGTACAAAATAAGTAAATTAAATACAGAAATCGTGGGATTTATTTCTTTATTACTTCACAGCTATCTTTTAAAGTCTCAAAGTTTATGTAAAGCGTATTATTTCTGCCAATTAGAGCCTTAGAAAGGCAAAAGTTCCGTAATGGGGCAAAATGTAGGAAATTGAAGAAAATCCCGGGATAAATTTGAACACGTGTATTTAATGCATGAACTCACCTCGGGCCAATGTATGAGATTAGAGAAAAATGAGCGCAGATGGCGCACTCGGAACCAACGGAAGATGCTGTCCCTACAAAAATAAACTTATCTAACTTTTATAAAACCAGGGGCTTTCAGGAATCTTAACCGATTACTAAATAGACTAATGTGTTTACATGAGTTACTAGCTATAACCCGCAACGTTGTATGCGCAACAAAAAATTACATAGCACCAGCTAGCTAGAGGCCCTTGCCTTTGTAACGTTCGATTTTTCCCTCCTCTTTATTTGAAAATTCCGTTCAGCGAGATAGGTAATAATTTTGGTTTTTGCTGGTCACACTCTGGCTTGGCACGGCTCGATTAGTGATTTGTGAGTGTCAGTGTCAAGTGTCTTATCAAGACGAATCGAACTGTCAATGTCGTTTGAGTTTTTTCGTCTCGCTCGGGCAGAGCGAGAGGGCAAGGATCTTTTGACGGATCGATGTTGAGAACGTGGCGTGGGTCTTTTGATGAAAATTGTACTTGCTGGCTAATATATCCTGGCTTCTGTGTCTGGCGTAGCGGGAATCATCCACGGGAGAGCCCACGCGTGTGATTCCTTCGGGCGCACGTGTTTTGTGCGTATTATCAGCTTTGTGCCTCTGGTAAGAGTCTTGAACTTTTGATCTTTGATTTTTGTCTTCCTCGATTGCCGAGCGGAGCTCGTGGGACATCCTCAACCCTGTGCATGAATACACAAGGGCAGATTTGCTAAGGTTGCACCCCGCTTCGCAGGCTAAAGAGCACTTTCGCTTACGCCGGGCTATGAATTTTCCAGAAAAGAGGTGCTCCGTACGGACGCGAACACGTGGCGAGCACGTGTCGCAACCTTGCTACCTGCCGCCTTCTGGCGCACGCTGTCGTCGGCGAGGGTCCAGAGCGCCAGCGTCCCCTGCTGTGCTGCTGTGACAAGACCGAAAATCCTGGTGTGGCGTTTCCCTGCCTTTTTGTGACCTTGTGGTGGCTGGTGTCAGTCGAGTGAGTGTGTCTGATAGGGTCGTTAAATCAAGCGTTCCTGTAGGTTCGCTCGCGCGAATTTCGTCAATTTCGGAATTTAACAAACCAAATATAACCAAAAACTCTATTTTTGTGGATCGTTGAATCAGCGGTGAGGTGCGGTGGACTGATACTCCTGAGTAGGCCGTGACTAAGTGGGCATCCGGTTGATTTACAAGGCAGAGTAGATCAGGGCAGGTCATTAAACCCGTTTATTGTTAATTTACATTTTAATTTTTACCCGTTGAGATGAACCAAGTGTTAGAGAGTAATTTTATGATCGTGGGATATGGTCAGAGCTGACCGACGAAGGTAAATTACAGTAGGATTGTGTAGATGAACGGTGGATGTACTGTGAATGACAGCGTTGTAGTTTGTAATAGTCTCGTCTATGAATTGTAAGCGTTTCAATAAGGTTATTTTTATTTTATTTACTCATAGTAACTAGAACAGTAGTGTGTAATAGATGCGGCTAAAAAGAACTGTAAAACCTTTCGATAATTTTCTTCCTTTTCTAGTAATAAAATTCCTGTAATAAACACTTGATAATCAACACTTTAATCTTTATGTTTTTGTGTAGCATCCTTTCCTACCTAGGGGGAAAAATAGCTCACAATTTGGCGCCCGAACAGGGACGGGTGACCTGCCGACATAAGGTAAAATTTTGTCTATTCTCTGGTCTATTTCGCTCAGTGAAGACTGACCTCTCTCGCCTCAACCGGATGGTAACTTGGTTTTAACTTATTTTGATATTAGGACTAGGTTTAGACTGGGGAATCTACCCTGTAGTCATTCTAGAACTAGCTGGGAGCCCTAGTGGGCGTTTTACTAGCTGATTTTCGATTTTTTGTATTATAATTTTGTGCCGAGTAGGCCACTTATAAGAAAACTTAATTTTCAATTGTTTTTGGGTTTGGAATTAGCTTTATGCTTGTAAGTGTGATTTGCCTCGATTCTATTACTGCCTAGGGGTAGCTGGGGTTAATTGTTCCTTTATTTTACACAATAATTTAGCTATTTTTTTTATTTTTATTTTTTTTTGATTGTTTTCACTCAGCACCATGTTGGAAGAAAGGCCTATTGCTTTCAATGTGCTGGCTAAGGATGAGTTAGAGTATGAGATTAGGATCCGCGGCGCCAAGCCTACTGCTGATACTGTCGCTGCTCTTAGGACTCAGGTTCGTGCTCTCAACAAAGAGATACCATCCGATGAAGTGGTATCAGTCGAATTAGAGGTTGCTTCGGAGCTTGAGGTCGTTCGAGCCAAGCTAGAGAGTCTCTCTGATCTTATATCTGGGGCTGCACAGAAACCTTGCTCTCTAAAGATATTGAATCGTGTTCAAGCTTTGGGTCATCACCTCTTTCATAGACTGGGTCGACTAAACCTTCCTAAAGAGGGAGAGGACTTATATTCTCTTTATACTAACCTACAAGAACGCCTAGATAGATTGCTTAGGAGATTGGATAGGATCCTATGTAATTTCAAAAGTAGCATTACCCAAGCTGATGATGATAGCTCAAACACAGAGTCTAGTCCGGGGGTAAAGTTGGATACTAGTATTCAGAATAGTCATCCTAGTTGTAGCAAGCATTCAGCTATTCATACACTTAACTTGAAATTTAATGGAAAGTCTTGTGTCAAAGCTTTTATTCAAAGGTTAGAAGAACTAACTTTATCTAGAGGTATATCTGATGCTAAACTCTTCAACTCTGCAGCAGAGCTGTTCACAGATGAAGCTCTATGCTGGTATCGTGGGGTTCATAGAGAGGTGAAAGATTGGACCAGTTTGAAAGATTTATTGCTCGATGAATACCTACCATTCGATTATGATTACAGACTGTTGCAGGAAATCAGAACCCGCACTCAGGGCTCTGATGAGAGTATTGTAAATTATCTTAGTGTCATGCAGAACTATTTTTCACGCTTATCTAAGCCCGTGCCTGATGATGAGAAGTTGAATATTGTCCTTTTTAACATTAGACCTTTCTACACAAAACAACTGGCTCTGAACCCAGCTGAATCTTGGTTAGATCTGAAAAAGAAATGTAGGCTTTTAGAAAGTGCTAAACAACGTTCTGAATTGTTTTCTGAGCCTCCAAAAACAACTACCTCTTGCATAGCTCCGGATTTGGGTTATAAACATACTAATAACCGCTCTGGACTCAGACTAGCAGCAGTAGAGTCGAGTAAGGATGACTTCTGTGTCCGTTGTCGGATCAATGGTCACAGTCTCAACAAGTGTAGGGCCCCTTTCACTTTAATTTGTTACCGTTGCGGGGGTAAGGGCGTAACTCTGAAAAATTGTCCGAACTGTTCTCTTGGTATAACCACAGGGTCTGCGGTTCCAAAAAACTCTGTAGCGTGAACCAGCGTTTTCGTGCTGGGGTGGCTCCTAGCGGCCAGGGGCAGGCTGAAGATGATTGGCAATCTTGGTTAGGTTTTATCAAAGACTTCTTTACCAATAGGTCTTCTAAGCTGGTTCACGAAGTAGAATATAACAATGACAAACGCCCCTTTTTAACCATATCAGTTTACGATTTGAAGTTCAGAGGGCTCATGGATTCAGGGTCTGAGATTTCAATTATAGGTAGCGACGCGATTAGGCATTTTGTGAATCTGGTCTCTTTGCATAGATCCGTTGATTTGCAGTATATCAGGACGGCGAACGACTCCCTGTCTCCCGTTACAGGCTATGTGTATCTGCCCGTCACGGTTGCTGGGAAGACGTCCATCGTCAAGTTCTATGTAGTTCCTGGGGTCTCCACTGAGCTCATCTTCGGGATAAATTTCTGGAAGGCATTCAAAATAGCACCAGACATTCTTTCTTTACTTTCTGATAGTAAATATTTTTCATTGAAAGACCGCGTAGACGCCATAGTGACCACGGACAATTTCCTCCGTGATTTCGAATCTCTGAGCAATAGACAAAAGCAGCTGGCGGAGAGTTTGATCAAGCAATTTGAAGACATTTCAGCCGAGAAGAAAGGCTTAGGCTTGACGCAACTAGTATCACACAAAATCGATACAGGAGACCATCCTCCCATTAAACAGCGCTATTATCCCCTGTCTCCGGAAAGGCTGGCAGAGGTCAACAGGCAAGTCGACCAGATGCTACGCGACGGCGTCATCGAACCTAGCAATAGCGCCTGGAATAACCCGGTGACCCTTGCGCCGAAGTCTGACGGCTCCTTCAGGTTCTGCTTGGATAGCAGGAAACTGAACGAGGTAACGAAGCATGACGCGTACCCGCTGCCCTACGTCAACCATATTCTGGACCAGCTGCGCGACGCCAAGTATCTGTCTTCGCTAGATCTAAAGGCAGCCTATCATCAGATTCCTCTTGACCTGGAGTCCAGGGAGAAGACGGCCTTCACCGTCATGAACCGGGGCCTGTTCCACTTCAAGCGATTGTGTTTTGGTCTTACGTCCGCCGGTAGTACACAGCAGCGTCTTATGGATAAATTGTTTGGTCCTGAATTCAGCAATAAAGTATTTATCTACCTTGATGATATCATTATAATTTCCCCTACCTTCGAGGAACATGTTGATTTACTCGTACGAGTCAAGGATCGTTTACGTGATGCTGGACTTACAATCAATATGGGTAAATGTAAATTTTTTAGGGAGCAATTGAAGTATTTGGGTCATGTCATTGATCAATTTGGGTTGCGTACAGACCCCGATAAAGTTAAAGCTATCGTGGATTTCCCTACGCCGGTCTGTAGAAAGGATGTAAAACGTTTTCTGGGGACGGCTTCATATTACCGTCGATTCATTAAAAACTTTAGCCACCGGGCGGGACCATTGAATGCTCTCACGTCTACTAGGAAGGGTGCCCCACCTTTTAGCTGGTCGGCGGAGGCAGAAAGGGCTTTTACCGATCTAAAGCTAGCTCTCACGAGTGCACCGGTTTTGGCGTGTCCCGATTTTAGCCTACCGTTTTCCGTGCACTGCGACGCGTCAGATTTCGGAGTAGGAGGATCTCTCACGCAGACTCTCGACGGTCAGGAACATCCGATCGCGTACTATAGTAGGTCTCTGACCCCGACCGAACGTAACTATTCCGCCACCGAGCGCGAGGCGTTGGCCGTAGTACACGCAGTTGAGCATTTTCGTCCTTATATCGAGGGTAGTAAGCCAGTCCGCGTTGTGACGGATCATGCTAGTTTAAAGTGGTTTTTCAATCTCAAAAATCCCACCGGTCGCCTGGCGCGATGGGGTTGTAGGTTATCCCCTTTCAATTTGATTATCGAACATAGAAAGGGGGCTGAAAATGTTGTCCCCGACGCGCTGTCTCGAGCTGTTCCTGTAGCTTCCCTGAATACGACGGATACCGCTGATACGTGGTATCGAAATATTCTTAAGCGTTGTATAGATACCCCGAACGCGTGTCCGAATTTTCAATTGATCGATGGGAGACTTTATCGTTTTACGAAGAGTAGTAATAAGCTCAATGGAGATTTCCAGTGGAAAGAGGTGGTTCCTTTGGAATGTAGGGAGAGTATACTTAGGGAAAATCATTCTGAACCTGTTGCAGCTCACCTAGGTGTAGCTAAAACTTATAAACGTTTAAAGTTGAGGTATTTTTGGCCGGGTATGTACCAGGATACCGTGAATTTTATTAAATCTTGTTCTGTTTGTAATGCCTATAAGCACAGCACACAAGCAACTCCAGGTTTTATGGGGGAACCTAAAATCTGCAGCCGCCCCTTCCAGTGTATCAGCATCGATTTGGTTGGCCCACTGCCTATGTCGCGACTACAGAATACTTATCTGCTTGTAGTGGTGTGTTGTTTTTCTAAATATTGTTTGTTATTTCCTCTGAGGCGAGCCACTGGGAAGGTTATAACCCAGCGTCTCGAGGATCACGTATTTCTAGTACATGGGATTCCCCAAACTATTATTTCGGATAACGGTTCTCAATTCGTCGGTCATGACGTGCAAGATCTGTTTTCAAAATACCGAGTACCGCAGGTCCACCTAACACCCGTTTATTCCCCGCAGGTCAATTCTGTTGAACGTTATAATCGTACTATTATGACCGCGCTCGCGTCGTACGTAGAAAACGACCATAGAACTTGGGACGTAAACGTTCATAAGGTCCAATTTGCGATAAATACGGCTGTAAATGATTCTACCCAATTTACGCCGTTCATGCTAGTACATGGTAGGCAAGCGGTCACAGACGGTAGCATTTATAAAGACTTTCAAGATATTGAGGAGCTGATTTTCAAATCCCGCAGCGAGTATGTTGCTAGTTTGAGTCCATTGCGAGATATTTTTAGAGAGGTACAGGATTCCCTTAAAAAGGCTCATAGTAAAAACTCAAAGTATTACAATCGCAGGCGCAGGGACGTTTCGTTCCAGGTAGGCGATTATGTCTGGAAACGTACCTACAAACTTAGCGCCGCTCATAAACATTTTGCAGCAAAACTTGCCCCTAAATATGAACGTTGTAGGGTGGTTCGCAAACTCTCACCGTTAGTCTATGAGTTAGAAAATGAATCCGGCAAATCTCTAGGTAAATGGCATGTTAAGGATTTCAAATGTGTAGATTCCCATTTAGATTAACACTTTTAAGTTCCCCGTGGGGACCCGGGGTTAGAATAGGCCACCCACCGTTACTTGTCCAGGTGTTCCGTAGGAGGCGGATATAGGCGCGTTTTTATCTGACCATAATTGAACAGCATTTGGTTTGTGTGTTTTTTTTTATTTTTTATTTTTTTTATCTTTATTTGTATACATTTTTGCTCATTATGGGGCCTAGGGGCCATTTTTTCTTTATTTTATTTTTTCTTTCCATTTATCTACTAATTTTAGTTACTAAGTGGTTATTTTAGTTGTAGGCGTTAGTCCTATTTTATAGGTATAATTTTGTTGTTCCCGTAGTAATGGTTGTTATACTCTATGTTTTTTCCTGTTCCACACAGTTTGTAGTCTGTTGCGTGGGCTCTCGGCGAAAGCCACCTCAGGAATTTACCCCAGTTTTAGGGAAAATATATGTCTGCTCGGTAGTGAGTATGCAAAAGTAATTTTTTTTTTTTTTTTTCTCTTTTTTTTCTTTCGTTCTTTTGTTTTTTTTTGACCCGGCGATCTTCTGGAATAGAATATTCGACCGAATATACTATCTCGATCTGAGGATCAACATAGCGCCCTCTACCGGTAGCTGGTTACCGACGAGTGCGTCTATATTTTGGGGTTGTTATGATAGGTTTTGCAGTGAACGGGCAGATTTTGTACGTAGAAAACATGAGGTGTTGCCAGATGGCGTCGGTTAGGTGTTTTTTTTTGTTGCTTTTTGATTTTCTTTTTTTTGTTCCTCCGGGAGTAGGTAAGGACGGGGGCGTCCAAAGAATTCCCTGCGTGAATTCTTACCCGGGAAAGGGGGTGCTGTAACGTTCGATTTTTCCCTCCTCTTTATTTGAAAATTCCGTTCAGCGAGATAGGTAATAATTTTGGTTTTTGCTGGTCACACTCTGGCTTGGCACGGCTCGATTAGTGATTTGTGAGTGTCAGTGTCAAGTGTCTTATCAAGACGAATCGAACTGTCAATGTCGTTTGAGTTTTTTCGTCTCGCTCGGGCAGAGCGAGAGGGCAAGGATCTTTTGACGGATCGATGTTGAGAACGTGGCGTGGGTCTTTTGATGAAAATTGTACTTGCTGGCTAATATATCCTGGCTTCTGTGTCTGGCGTAGCGGGAATCATCCACGGGAGAGCCCACGCGTGTGATTCCTTCGGGCGCACGTGTTTTGTGCGTATTATCAGCTTTGTGCCTCTGGTAAGAGTCTTGAACTTTTGATCTTTGATTTTTGTCTTCCTCGATTGCCGAGCGGAGCTCGTGGGACATCCTCAACCCTGTGCATGAATACACAAGGGCAGATTTGCTAAGGTTGCACCCCGCTTCGCAGGCTAAAGAGCACTTTCGCTTACGCCGGGCTATGAATTTTCCAGAAAAGAGGTGCTCCGTACGGACGCGAACACGTGGCGAGCACGTGTCGCAACCTTGCTACCTGCCGCCTTCTGGCGCACGCTGTCGTCGGCGAGGGTCCAGAGCGCCAGCGTCCCCTGCTGTGCTGCTGTGACAAGACCGAAAATCCTGGTGTGGCGTTTCCCTGCCTTTTTGTGACCTTGTGGTGGCTGGTGTCAGTCGAGTGAGTGTGTCTGATAGGGTCGTTAAATCAAGCGTTCCTGTAGGTTCGCTCGCGCGAATTTCGTCAATTTCGGAATTTAACAAACCAAATATAACCAAAAACTCTATTTTTGTGGATCGTTGAATCAGCGGTGAGGTGCGGTGGACTGATACTCCTGAGTAGGCCGTGACTAAGTGGGCATCCGGTTGATTTACAAGGCAGAGTAGATCAGGGCAGGTCATTAAACCCGTTTATTGTTAATTTACATTTTAATTTTTACCCGTTGAGATGAACCAAGTGTTAGAGAGTAATTTTATGATCGTGGGATATGGTCAGAGCTGACCGACGAAGGTAAATTACAGTAGGATTGTGTAGATGAACGGTGGATGTACTGTGAATGACAGCGTTGTAGTTTGTAATAGTCTCGTCTATGAATTGTAAGCGTTTCAATAAGGTTATTTTTATTTTATTTACTCATAGTAACTAGAACAGTAGTGTGTAATAGATGCGGCTAAAAAGAACTGTAAAACCTTTCGATAATTTTCTTCCTTTTCTAGTAATAAAATTCCTGTAATAAACACTTGATAATCAACACTTTAATCTTTATGTTTTTGTGTAGCATCCTTTCCTACCTAGGGGGAAAAATAGCTCACACCTTGCAAGAAAAAGGGAGTCACTGACGACCCTATTGATATGAATGACATTGTCTACTGTCAAAATTGTATAAATGTCAAATTAACTGTCTAGTTACTAATTAATGTCAAGTTAGGTTTGTGTAAGTAGTTAATTTTTTTTAAATAATAACACCCAACAGTCACATACATAGTTCTGACCCCACACTAGGATTCCCTATGTCGTGGGTATCAGAACTACGAGTAACATGGTACCACAACACCCAGACCCGGAAGAAATATTTGCAGAACATGCAATCATTTCTTCCGCAGCGGGAATCGAACCCGCACCTCTGCCAAGCATTTGCCCGCCACGCCGCCGAGGTCATCAAATTATTACAAGTATAGATTAAGTTTTTCTTGGTTTTTTTATTCATTTTTGTTTTTATATGGCTGTGGTCACAAAGCGACAAAACTTTTGAATAAATAAAAAATATTTTTTTGACCCTGTCCCCTCTGTGCAGGCTCTCTTTGTCGGTCGGGATTTATGTGTGACATTTATAATTGCCACCGCGACGGGAGGATGCAGCGCGGGCGCCCAGATAAATCAGACAGACCTACATGCCCGCCGTATTAGTAGTCGCCTACTACGTATCTCCGAACTACGGACTAATCACCTTCCTATGTTTTGGGGTGTGTCGCGTTCTAGAATAATTAGTAATAAGGTTTTTACGACACTGGTGGTCTAGTTGGTAGTGACCCCTTCCGATCCTAAGGTCGTGGGTTCGAACCCGGTCGTGTACCAATGGATTTTTCTGTGCGAAAAATGTATGTGCGCCATAACAGTACTCTAAAACGGTGAAGGAAAACATCGTGAGGAAACCCGCGGCTTAGTCAGCTTCGCACGTATTGACCATGTCTTTCATGTGGACAAGGCCAACTAAGCTGAGAGGATGGAATAAGTGCTGGGTAAGCCTACTCCATCTTAATTCGTCCCGGGCACTACAGCGTCCCGTTTGTGAACGTAAAAGTTGCCTTCTGACGCTGTATAAATCATCTACTATAGATGGTAAAAGGCCTTAGTAGTAGTTTTTTATGACACCATTAATTTCTTTTGTCACAACAATAATACTAGTCGTGTGTTCAGTTGTTTGAACCAGTAAGTAATTTCGTATGAGCTAGTGGCCAACTCTTGTGACGGAGTTTTTAGGCCTCTGTCGTGGCCTAAAAACTCTACTCTAAAGCCGGGACCGACAATTGAACGTGCCCTCCGAAGCACGGAAGCTCTCAGCTCATAATGCCACTTGAGGTCACCCATCCCAATTGTGACAGCGCACAACGTTGCTTAACTTCAATGATCAGTCAAGAACGTCTAAGCAAGCGCTGATCCGCGTTTAAACCAGTGTGGTAAAAAGATTTATAATATCAAAGTTTCGTAAATGCTCCTTTCGTGCACCGAAGCCACTACGCCACTACACCACCAGTGTTCTAGAACAACAATATATTATACTAAAAGTTAGTCTTTCTAATCTGGTTAGATTGGCTCATTAGCCAGAGCTTATTAGGTTTAATAAGCCGATTAGATCCCTTTGCTGGGCAAAGGTGAGGACTTTTTTCCTCTTTCTATTCACCACGATCTAAGGCCTCTCTAAGTCTGTTTATAGAGTTAGCATCGCGTTCGTGCCTCGTAAAAAAAATCACTGACAACAAAAAGAAGACGATTCTGAATCCGTCTACATCTATTAACTATCTAGTCGTGTCACTTGCTCTTTTTGCGTTTGAAAGGATTTAGAGTGCGTCTCGAAGGCTCTTTCATGCACTAGACACATGTGTTATTTAAATAATAATAATAATTTAATAATTTATTTATTGCATTATAGGGTACAATTACCTTAAAATTTTAGCCCTACTTACCAAACTAAGTAAACTGTATCAAATTGTTCCAAACATAATCTGTAATACGAGGCCTTCAATTATAATGAATACCGTTTAATAATCAGTGAACGACTGTATAATATCAAATAACATAATTTTGTTGAACATTTAATTTTTCCTACCACAATTTCCTGATTAAATTACATAAAAAATACTGGATAAAATGGAAGATTCTACTTTATCTCTCGTTCAATAAGTAAAGTAGAAACTGTTGCGAAACTGCAGCTAAATCTTTTCGAACTTATTCACTCGCTGCAAAATTTAAGCTTTTTCAACATTATATAAAACGGGCTTAGCATTCATTTGGTGTCCCGTTTCGTAAAAGGTTTTCATAGGTTCAGCGGACCCAGAGCGTTCATTTTAGATTTATTTCAGAGACAAATCCTTTCAAGTTTTAATATCCTGTAGGTTTGAATCCGGCCTTGCTCCTATTCTTCTAAAAATAACATGTGTCAGCAGACCAGTAATTCCATGTTGTGTTGAAAACGTGAGGAAACCCGCATATTGTAAAACCTAAGATTGAAGACATGTCAAATGCTCAGATGATTATTTGAGGTACACTTTAATTCTCTTACTGGTTCCATAGAGTTAGTGTTACCAGTAGTAGAGGATAATAGGTTTTTATGAAAAATTTTAAAGTTTGGTTTATGGTCAAACCAATATTCATACATAATTATCACGCCCGTATCTCTGACGGGGAGAGCCACAAGTAATCATAAGAAAACTTACAGCCACTTCTGATGCAAGACTCCCAAGATGTTATATAAACCATGGTGACAGGTGATCATCTCATCGCCCATATAGATCCATCATGTTGGAGAGTATACTAGGTGCTCCTTAGTCGACTTTTACGACAAGCTCGCTAGCGATTCTCCGGCGTTCAAACTGGTGTTAGGCATTCGCGAAAGTTCTCACGGTTTGCATAGTTGCGCGTTGAGTTGAGCGTAACAGGAGCGCTCGCGTCATCGCCAGAGTTTCAGATTGCCTAATTTTGGTCAGATCTAACAATTTTTGTGTGAGCTTGCAACATTAACAGTTTCGTTTACCATTATTATTAAATTTGCGAAGCAAAATAAGGATTGTGTGCAAGGAAGAAGGAAGGTTTGTTCATCTGTTTCCTCATAGCTAAGTAAATTCGTATTAGTGGCCAGCTCTTGTGACGGAGTTTTTGGCCGCCTAAAGGCCTCCGTCATAGCTTAAAGACTTAAAAGCCGGGACCGACAGTTTAACGTGCCCTCCGAAGCACGGAAGCGCCCAGCTCGTAATGCCACTTGCGGTCATCCATCCAAATTGTGTTGCTTAACTTCAACGATCAAGAACGTCTAAGCTAGCTACGCCACGAGTGTTTCGCTTGCACATAGCTTATAAACTATTGGTCATATTTGGACGGTGAAATGGAGTATTAAAACTAAATGATGCGTCTTGTGGGTTCGAATGTCATTGACTATAATGACATCAGTCGTCATTTAGTAAGACTGCAAATAAATGGAAAAACACAAACAAAAATTAATAAATTATTTATCGAGTTTTCGTCGACCCTAATAAAAGGGCTTGTCGAGTGCGGTGCAGACTTACAAGTTTGAATCGTACACGGCAAAAACTAACTAACTTATAAGTTTGTAGCTCTAACGTAGTTTAGTTTTAGCTTTGACAAAAACAGATAAAGTAATATTAAACTTTAAGATATTTTCCATAATAATTATATCAACTTTATTACAAAAAGCTGTATTTTAGTCTAGATTTAAAATAGCAGCACTTCACCACCCATGACACTGACATCAAGCACTCGAAAGCAAATTAAGGACACGTACCTACTAATAAGCCAAAGTTCAGCTTACACCGGTCGTTTAAACAAAAACGATTATCTCCGTCCGTCGTCCAGTTGAACTTGAGCCCCGTAATTGGCTACAGCTGAGCTCTTTAAATACGCGGACGTTAATTAAAATTGTGTACAAAATTTGTGGTAAGTATTATACAGAGGGTCCGAGAGATTTATTTAATAACTCCAATTATCTATTAATATTTGTCAAAAATTAAGACAAGCCAGTATTGAAAAAATCTAAATAAATGAGAATCTTACGTTACGAACTGACTGACTGATAATCAACGTGGAGTGTATATTCTTCATAATGGTTTTATTTTTTCTCATAACTAACTTAAAATTACTGTTGCTACTTATTTTTCATTTACCATACTTTTCTATCATTCATACCTTTACTAATTATATTCTAAATTTACAGAACAAGTTTCTTTGATTACGGTCGATACTGTCGATTTTCGAATAAGAAACTCTTGTGCTAATTTTCTATAACTAAAATGCGAACTTTGGAACTATGGGAGGCCTATGCTGTAAAGCAAAATAATCTATTAATATGATACCGATGTCTAAATAAAACTAGTAAAAATTTATGTAAAACTAGTTATAAGATTATTAAATAAATTCTTTTGAAATTGAAATTGAAATTGAACTATAACTAAGTCTAGTTGATATGAATCTGTAAAAATAATCAAATTTTATATTTTTGTAGGTACAAGACATGACAAAAATGGAAGGGTTTACGAGTCGACTAACAATGGTGAAATCTTTTTTTATAAGTAGGTATTTAGTTTGTGAGTGGAATAATGTACGACTGCTTTTTATCCGGCCAAGTACCACGAGCTGAGCTGAGGGGCTAGTAGTTATGTAAAGAAGTCTTTTTATCAAGATTAAATGAGATAAAAATACATTATGATCCTATAAAAGGTTTTGTACATTTTACTTGGGACGTAATAATCCAGACGATTCGAAATAACCCTTGTGATTTCAATGAATAGAATTCTATTGACTCTTGACTATTGAGTGTTCTTTTTGAGTACTCATTGAACTACGAAAATTCTTTGATAGCATGGTTTGTAATAGATTTTGCTGCTTTTATTCGATCACTATTCATTCAATTCCAGAAATAGCTTCAAATATTAACCATCTTCATTTGACCTGCAAATATTTTTTGTAGTATTGTAGTTTTCTTTAGTAGAACTAAAAGTTGGTGGTTTTTTGAGAAATTCTAATTTATGCAAGCTCTGAATGCAATATTGAGTTAAAATGAGTGAAATTTTGAGCTTATTAAAATGTATAATTTAAATAAGAATGTCTTCATTGCATTACGTTCGATACGCTTAAGTAACAAAACGCGAATCGTCCAAATATCATTCAGTCTAGGTAGCAATCACAAAAAGGATTTCGAACTCACAATATGCTTTTCATTCTGAATGTACTAATGTTAGTTCCTTTTTGACGTTAGAACAAAGGCTCGTCCCCACTTGAGCCGCACAATAAATTAGAGAATGCGTTCACGGACCCCCGCCCCGTGTCGCGGCGCGGCACACCGCGTGACGCGACGCAATGTAGCGTGACCCTCACACGTGTGCATTCACCTTTATAATTACACTGTTCTATGTTCTTTATGTTTGTAGCCGCAAATGGAACAAGTTTGGATTGAACTTAAACTTGTCAATTGGAAACATTGATAATTGTAGAGTACAAAATGTTGATTCACATTGAATGAAAATATCAAATAGCATTTATATAAGGATCGTTCTGAACTGTTTTAAATGTCCGTTGAATTTTTTACTGTTTGCAACGCGACCAAGCATGGAAAAATAATGATAGCAGCACGGATTATAAAATTGTTATTCGCATTTTTATACGACTTTTTATTTCATACAATCGATATAAATTTCTACGCCTAAAACGTGTTACCAACTGCCAAGGTTCAAGTCAAAATTCTAAAATCATCAAATCTAAATTAATTTCCAACACGTACAAACAGTTCGAGATCAACAGTTTTGAATGCCACACCTGTGCAAAATATATTTTAGAAACAAATTCTAAAATACCTACACACTGTGTCAATTATAAGGGTCCGTGCACACGACTACGCCCCGCCTCGCGGCGAGCCATGCGTGTGTGGAACGTTCTATTGTGAAACATTTTGCTTTAGGTACTTTACATTTGCTTGAGTGAAACTACTTTATATAAACAATTTAGCGGGAGAAGTTCATATCTTTTCAGTTACATGTCGTTTGTCGATGACGAGCAATCATTTCTCTTAGATGATTTAACTTTTAAGTATCCATTGATTGACTATATAATTTTGTGGTCCATTTAAAGTATTATCGATAATAGTGATAATCTCTAAATGTATTGTATGACTAATTTAACTGGGTTGTTTTATTTAGGGTTTTTGCTCACTACCCCGAACCGTTGCTGTCCATATACAAAATACCATAGCAAAACCATATCAAAAGAACTCCTTTTTTGTGCCGGGACATGAAAGACAGTTTATGAAACGGTTGTCAGTCACAACCAATTCGTCATACATTAATTTTAATGGATTCAAGTAATAACATATTTGAACAACCTCGCACTAAACTATAAAAGTAGTAAAATGCCGATACCATCAGGTCCATTGGTTCACCAATTCACTCCTTCAGCTAGCAAAGCTAACAAAAAGCACATAAATTATTTTTATTTAGCATTTTCCATTAAGCGTTACAGCGCGGTAGACATTTATCATATTTGCAAGCGCGAGATGCACATTGCATATTACTTAGGAATTGCAAAGTTGAGACCAAGTTATAAAGGAAGGTTCATTTAACAGATGTCAAAAACTGAAAGGGCAAAAATGCACAAAGATTTATTTATATACCTTGGATAGAGGATAAGTATAGCTGTAGCGTTTTGGAGAATGGTCTCTCAGTTCTATTTGTAGGCGAACTTAGATAGAAAACTGAGCTCATTTTAATGTCTTATTATTATACCGCTATACGTTTTTAATGATAATAATAGTTTTGTTTATCTATACTAATATTATAGAGGGGAAAGATTTTTTTGTTTGTAACGAATAGAAATAAACTAAAAGAATAAACTAGTGGACCGATTTCATGTTACATAATGGCACACGAAAGAGAAACAAAACAAAATAAAAAATCTAAAACGTTACTATTTGAATGCCTAAACGTGTTTACATAATTATAATTATTAAAACATTATAATATTTACAAAATAAAATTAAACAAATTGGTTAAACTTTTAACAAGTACCTAGATAGAAAGCAATGTAATAAGTTGTGACGTCTCAGATAAGATCTAATATATTGCGTAATATAAAAAAATTGTTTTAAACCTTTGCCAGTAATTTACGCCTATCGTTTTGTAAAAAAATATTATAAATCATTTAGAATGGCCCATTTTGTTGTATACTTATTTACAGCCTGTAGTTTGCGTGTGGACTTAAGTTTTATTATAGTAATTTTGAATTAGTATTACGGGCATAATGTTTATTATTAGGCTACCTATGTTTACTAAATCTGTGATTAGAGTGCGTAGTGATATGTAGGCTCGTCTATGTCTGAGACCGTGCCCGACAGCATTATTTGACATTCCAGGTAAGCTATCTTTGTACATTTGTGTAAAAAACAAGTTTCCCGCCCGTGGCTTCGCTCACTTGGTACCCAGATAACAAGTAGCCTATATTATATTATTCCAGTATACACACTATGTATATTCCAAGTTTAAATTAAATTAAAACGATTAATACACTTCGGTGGCGTGGCTGAGACGCAAGAGGCGCGGGTTCGTTTCCTGCTACGGGAGAAATGTTTGTATGTTCTGCAAATATTTCTTCCGGGTCTGGGTGTTGTGTAATTATAAATATGTATTTATAAAAAAAAGTATAAAAGTATTCTATCAGCCATCTGATTCCTATAGTACAAGCTTTGCTTAGTTTGGGACTAGATGGCGCTGTGTGAAATGCCCACGAATATAAAAAATAAAAATATATTTTATAAATAATACACCTAGTCAATTCCCAACATTCATGCTTTTGCCTAACAATTTCCAGTCCTTAATTCATACGAACGAGCAAATATCGAACATAAGTTTTTTTGGCGACTGTGAAAGGACAATGTATAATTATGTTCGTATGAGCTAGTGGCCAAATTTGTGACGGAGTTTTTAGGCCTCCGTCATGGCTTAACGACTTAAAAGCCGGGACCGACTGTTTAACGTGCCCTCCGAAGCACGGAAGCGCTCAGCTCGTAATGCCACCTGCGATCACCCATCACAATTATGATCGCGCACAATGTTGCTTAACTTTAACGACCGGTCAATTTGGACTACTGGAAAACATGACCAGCGCAGTCCCATAGGATTTTTTTTGCATTGTATTGTTTTTTTTTCTCATGCTCGCGTTCTACCCAGTGATTTGATACATGTAATAGCCGTATCAAAAAGGAACAGCATGCACTCGCCTGCTTTAAATGGAATGCAGCCGCGCGGAAACTTGGCAAATGGCTGCGCATATTTGCCTCACAAATACACGCTGTTCTAAGCAGTTGCGGCGTTTCGTTTATACTACGGAAAAGTGCTTACTGGTCCTTTCTCGGTCGGCTCTTTACTGGTTCTTTCTCTAGCCCATCGCTATACTAAGCAGGTTGTGGTGTTTTGTTCATACTACGCAATAGCTTACTGCTTCTTTCTTGGTTGGTTCTGAAAAGGGTCATACATTCATTAGTCGGTTGATATAAATAAATAATAATAAATATTTGTGGACATTTCATATAGCGTTATCTAGCCCCAAACTAAGTAAAGTTTGTACTATGGGAACCAGAAGGCTGATACAATACTTATATACTTTTTTTGTATATACATGTTTATACTTTTAATACATAATACTACAACTCGTCTTCCACGTCATAGAGTTCTTCAACAATGAAGTGTGACTGCTGTGGATATATTGAGAGACTTTGGAAGAAAGAAGAAAAAACGCGTTAAGAGACCGATGTAGAGTGAAAGAAAATGTAGTGATGAGGATCGAGAAGGGTGTGTTAGCAAGTAGCTTGTTGCCATCAAAGGTCATTGACACAAAGTGACCAATAAAAAACAAGTGAGTATCCGAACTTGCTATAAAGAACCCAGCTGCGTGGTCCAAGTTACATTGTTGGTTTTTAGCTCTGAACGTTTGCAAAGTTTGCTCAAACGATTAATGTTCGCCGGCGAATCGAACTTTGGCTTCGGTTTGTGGTAAACTTTAGTTTACTAAGAAACAAGGACAATTGTGCTTAACCCTTAACCACTGACGTGTAATTTCGTAACACTACCACTGACGTACGAATGACATTCGTCTGTGTTTTTAAAGACCTCTGAGGCAGTAATCATTTGTTATTAATGTGTTTATTGTTTTTTATATATTAGAACATTACAAATATAAGGTACAGGGATAAATAAAAATATTCATAGAAAAATATTTATTAATCAACATACATAGAGATATAGAAACAAACACTTACAATTTAAAAAAAATATACTAATAAAATACTATTAATTATAATAACTTTTTTCTTCATTATATTACGTAAATAGAATAGTTTTTATGAGATCAATAACACATTATCAGCAAATTAGCTTCCCAGGCACTTTTTAACGGCAGTTATTGCAGGTCGGTTTTGAACACTGCAAGCAGATCGGCTGACGAACACATTGAACACCCGTAATTGGTTCTACGTCCGTTTCTGCTTGAAACACATTATAACAGTTCTTCAAGGTCTACAATTTTCAAACTTCAGTATGTTGTTGGGTGGTTTCAGCAGGCTTATTTTTCTCCAAGATGCGCCCCATAAGACTCTCTCAATCCTGTTCATCTGCCGATGATTCGTCAGACTCATATAGCCAAGATTCTATTATTTCTTTTCCATTACCGCTGCAAACTTGGACTCGCTGTTTTTTACGAGATGTTGAAGGCCCAGCCGAAGTATTACACCGGTTACTATTCATTTTAACTACAAACAAAAAATAAACAACATACTCAAAATGTTACACTAACACTGACCATACGAATGTGATACGTCAGGTCGTCAAATTCACCTATTTAGACTTACACTACATGTCCGTTTTCCCCCGCTGCGCAAGTGTCACTGGCAGCTAGGAAACTACCAAAAACGACGAATTCGTATTCCCACGCAAAACGAAGTTTTGAACGAATAACGGTTTCCGCGACGAATGTCATTCGTACGTCAGTGGTTAAGGGTTAAAGTTATGTAAATTTATATTGGACAATCGAATACTGTTAGAGAGTAGTCGAGTTTGATTTGATGGTTACAAAAAATCTACTAATGCTTTTAATATCTATAATATCTACACTAATGGGACGCTGATTACAGCGTCCCAATGCCTGGAAAGTAAGTTCGTATGAGCTAGTGGCCAACTCTTGTGAGTCTTTAGGCCGCTTAAAGGGTTCCGTCATGGTTTACCGGACGTGCCCTCCGAAGCACGGAAGCGCTTAGTTTGTAATTCCACTTGCGTTCACCCATCCCTATTTTGACCGCGTACAAAGTTGCTTAACTTTAACAACCAACCAAGAACATCTAAGCCACGCCAAGAGCACTTCGAACTAATGCATGGAACGATTTTTAGATGGAGTAGGTTTGCCCAATGCCATCTCTGAGCTTAGTCGGCCTTAAAATAGCACAAAATCTACTAGTTTGAAAACTTTACCGTATTTGAATTTGATTTTTAATCAAAAACTAAGTGCTAGGAGCACGTTCAAAAAGAACATAACCTCAGGTGTATAATCTGCGCATTTTTTAAGTTTTATGAAAAGATTTTTTTTTAACTAATGCTTGCGGGCAAATTTATCCGCGAAACAGCTAGTTTTTTATGGCGCTCTGTTCTTTTGTGTAGATTTGAAGCGTAGTTATTGATGGGTCGACCATTGGACGTTAGCGCAGCCATAGATCTATCAGTTTTGGATTCCGAATGACGATTGTACGGATTTTTAATTTTCAGGGTAAACTTATTTATATACTCGAAATTGCCTGATGTTTTTAATGCGTAGTCTAGTTTTATTGAGAGAAACTCCACAATTACTAACTTTCCCGTGTTTAAGATAGATTATCATATACACGCCCGCATCCCTAACGGGGTAGGCAGGGCCAGTAATCATAATAAAACTTGCAGCAACTCCTGATACAAAGTTCCAAATACCCACTGCAACTGTTCTTTTTTTAACTATGTTGTATCTCTTTTGTGTTGAGATTGATGAGTTTACATGACCGAGCGATTCTGATTATGATTTGTTTTTCCTCAGTATGTTTGTTTATAACTGATTCTGAAAATTATTTAACTCGTAGATATACATTATCCCTAAGAGCTATAGTTTATCACTGCGCGAGCGAAACCGCAGGGTTACAGCTAGCATTAGCAGAATTAATTTCCGTTCGACTTGTTTCATGCGATACTCTTTTATTTTTTAGAAGGATTTCTAGAAAATCTAAGTTCAGCAGGATTCGTTTACGTATAAATTCCTCTAGGATATACCCGTTAACCAAACTCCTGTATTCGAACTAAAGAATTTTAAAGTTAATTCAATTTGCTTTTTGTGTTTTATTTCATCGAGTCACATAAGTACACAACCATTTTTGGACGGTCCACGTTCTTATTCTGGTTGAACTAAGGGCATTTTTTATTGCCAGTGGTTACCTCTTTTTTCTGGGTGGACCACGGACAATTCCTACTTCGTAATAAAATGTTTTCTTTTAATCAATTTAGTAAATAGATAGGAATGTTTGCTTACCTGTATCTTTCATACTTAATCGTCGTACTTAAACCGTAAAATCAGCCGTTTCTTAGTTATAATAGGATTTTATTGAATTAATTAATTGAAATTTGAATTTGAAGGCCCCACGCAACTAACCATAAAATCGCGGAATATCACCCGAACAAGGCAAGAAACGTCGCCTAATGATCTCGTAGTATAAGCTTGTAAATGAATTTATCCCTTCAATATCTCTGAGTTACGAACTCGGTGCAATTGAACCTGACTCCGTTGGTTTCGAACAACGGATGGGGATTCAATTTCCTTGGAATAGGTGGCAGTCATATAACTGTTTTAACATCAAAAAGTCACATTATAATTATAGTTCTGAGCCCACATTCCCTGTGTCGTGGGTAACAGAAACTACAAGTACCATAGTACCACAACACCCAGACCTGGATGAAATATTTGCGGAACATACATTTCCCCTGTAGCGGGAATCGAACCCGCACTTGTCGCATCTCAGTCGAGCACTCGCCCGCCATGCCACGAAGGTCACCAAGAACTTTTGTATTTATTTGGCATTGTCAAGTTCACAATCTCCCAAACATAGGATGATGATATCATTCAAATCATACTAGATTTTTAAACTCTGACGAAAAAGAGGGGTGTGTATTTGAGTATCTGTCTGTGGTATCGTAGTTTCCAAATGAATGAACCGATTTTGATGTAATTTCTTTCTGTGTGAAAGCTAATGTGATCGAGATGGTTCCTAGCTATTAGATTATGAAAATCTGTTAAGGCGTTTGAGGACCATCAACTCATTTCCTAGACAAAAGGATCTTTACAATTTTCACAGGTCCGATTGATTCGTGGAGTTTTGTTCGGTTGATTTTTTTTTAAATTTTTAATTTAATAGCTTTGAGAACTTATAACCCTGCTGTACTATCGTGATAACTGCCGAAAATTTGAAAAACGACGAAAAACGTTTTGAGCTCATTTCTATCCAGTGACAAATACAAGTAAGTTCTAATTCCAATTCTATCATACCAAATCTTCAGTTACATTGCATATTACGGTCGTTATTTAACCCCGGCCGTTTCCTAAAAGCCCGAGCTGTACAACAGAGTTCACGCTTGTTAGTGTTTCGACCTAATCAAATTGAGTCGATGGCGGCGGCGGCGGCGGCGGCGGCGGCGTGTCCAACAAATGTCGCGAAGTACCGGATGCAATAGAATAACGCAGAACATGGAGAAGATCTTTAATCATACAATTTGCCATGTATAGTAGATGATTTATACAGCGTCAGGAGGCAAACGGGACGCTGTAGTGCCCGGGATGAATTAAGATGGAGTGGGCTTGCCCAGCACCTATTCCATCCTCTAAGCTTAGTCGGTCTTGTCCACATGAAAGACATGGTTTCCTTACGATGTTTTCCTTCACCGTTTGAGATACTGGTATAGCGTCCATAAATTTTCGCTCAGAAAAATCCATTGATGTACTAAAGGATTTGAAGCCACGACCTTAGGATCGGAAGGCAGGGTCACTACCAACTAGACCATTAGTGCTCTCAATTATGAGAAAGATTGCGGATATTCATGGAATTTCTGATCTGCGCAAAAATGTTATCTATTAAGAAAAATGTAATGTTTTTCTACTTTAAGAGCGTGAAGATTGCTTTAGATAAAGGAATTTTATCATAGCTATAATTTGTTACTGAAATTTTTGCTTTCTAAATATTTAAAATCACAGAAAAAAATATCTGGAGAAAAGAACACTAATATTTTAAGGACCGTTTAGTTTATAATATTCAACAATAATGTACATTTTTGAAATTGTAAGTAACTACTTACAGACAATACAGGTATTCTCAGAGTATACCTAGTAACCTCGAAAGTTCTGAGATGTTCGTGGAAATCTTCTGCTCCAGATGTGAAAACTCATGTCAGCCGATTGCAGACACTTCCTCGAACTACTGTATTATTCCTCACTAAAGTACAGCGCATTTCGTAAATAAACGCTACTATAAACCTTAGTCTGACTCTTAAATTTATGCACAAAGCCATTCTGTGTAAACACATCCTACGGCGCACCTAAATAATGAAGTTTAGGTAAAATGCAGCACTCGACGACAGTCGCACACATCCGTCTTTACACAGAAACTAATCACCTAGTAGGGAATCTGCATACCATAATGAAAATCATGTTAAACTACAAGACACGACACTTAATAAGAAAGTAAGTTCGTATGTGTGGCCAACTCTTGTGACAGAGTTTTTCGGACTCCTAAAGTCCTCCGCTTAACGACTTAAATGCCGGGACCGACAATTTAACGTGCCCTCTGAAGCACGGAAGCACTCAAGCTCGATGTTGCTTAACTTCAACGATCAATCAAGAACGTCTAAGCTAGCTACGCCACGAGCGCTTTGCACATAATGATAAAACATTCCCTTTAACTGGGATTCCAGATTTCAGTGTGAGTTTAGACCTTGTGAGAACATTATTTTTTAAACGTCTTGATCACAAAATGAATATAATCATTAACGATGGCTCGTTCGTGACAGAAACAAAGTTGCTATGGTCCAACCCTGTGTCTGATAGCAGAATATAGGAACCAGGCAGTTGTGAACTCGTTGCGTGTGAACCATTGGTTGTGGGTAAGGACTATTTCTTAAGAGTCTGCTTGTTAAGGTTCTCGTAGTTCCAGGTAACTACGTCACCACTACCACCAAGGGATCCTCAGGCGTCTTTAGGCATGCCGAGGTGTTCTTAGGCATGCCGAGGCGTCTTAAGTCATGCTTAGGTTTCCTTAGACATGCCGAGGCGTTCTGACACATGCCGATGCGTCCTTAGACATGCCGAGGCGTCTTTAAGCATGCCGAGGCGTCTTTAGGCATGCCGAGATGTGCCGATAATGGACGCCAACCTCTAGTGTGAAATCAGAACTGTGTTTGTGACTGGGTGGTCACCGAAAATGGACTTTCCTTACTATTCAAAGGTGTTCTATGTCCGCGGTGCAATTTCGCGGGTCGCGGCTCGGGGCTCTGTTTGGAGCCCCTTCACATTTCAAGCGGTAAGAAACTTCCTAATTGTGAGTATTTCAACTGACTTATTCTGTTGTGCTTTCTGCAACACCCGTACTGCATGCATACAGTGACGTCTAGAACGAGGCGGCGACTTTAGCGAGCTCTGACTTTGTAGGGCGAACGAGTAATATCTATTATGCCTTTTATATCAATGCTAGATTCATACATTATCAGGAGGCAACTTTTACTTACACTAATGCTGTAGTGCGACGAATTTTAGATGGAGTAAGTTTTCATCTCAGCTTAGTCGGCCTTATCCACAGGAAAGACATGGTCAATACGTGCGCAGCTGACTAAGCCGCATGTTTTACTTCACTGTTTGAGAGTACAGGTATATAGTGATTGGTACACGACGAGTCACTACCAACTAGACCACCAGTGCTCTCACTGTAACCTTTGTAAACAAAGGCCTACTTTAACTCGTAATTAGAAAAAAAAGTGATCTGAAAAACTTAAAATGTTCATGAACTTCTGTCGCTGACTGTACCATGTCTGTTATAAAATATGCTAGTAATTAATTAATTTGAATACAAACAGATATGAAAGTAATACTGTTTGTTTAGCAACCGTGTTATTTATTCACATGTCAATAACAAGGAATTTACTGTTTTAACTTGCATTATTATCTGATAAAGGTCGAATTCATTCACGAAATTATTATCTCTAAATTAATTATCTGATGGTTTACAATATTAATTAATCTCGTATTTATAATACACACATAATAATTTTATTATCACGCCCGTCTCCCAAACCGGGTGGGCAGAACCTAATCATAAGCAAACTCGACCTCAAATGACGACGTCGGTGGCGTGGCGGGCGAGTGCTCGGCTGAGGCGCAAGAGACGCGGGTTCGATTCCCGCTGTGGAAGAAATGTTTGTTTAATCAAGTCCGAGCAAGTCAAAGGTCATCAAGTGAATAGAGGCACTCTAGAAGGAAAATCTTTAATGTATTAAATACCGTTCTCTTGTGAATTACAGACTTTATTTGTTGTGTCAGTTTAATAAATATTTCTAGTGACTGTTTTATTTTATTAAGTGTAGGGTATATTTTATAGACACAGCCTTAATACAGGTTGTTTTCCTTTAACGTCTCATATTCGTGTAAGTGCTTCTGGTAATCCTGGTACTGAGCCAAAGCCAAAGACAAAAGCTAGTTCATAGTTGAAAATCCTTCAAAATTCGGATCCTCTTTAATCCTGCAATTTATCAGTTTGTTTAGTTTCTGATAATTATCATTAATTATTGTAACACCAAACTACCATTGCACTAATGAATAAATTATCACAAATTACCTATTGACTTTGTTTTGACAAATTATTGTCGTGCGTGTAATAAATTTTTATGCTTGGGTATAGATGTGAAACAGTTCTTGCCTTTGATCATTATGGAAAAAAAATTGTGACAACCTGTACTCTAAGTTAGTGAGTTCCTTTATGGTGTAACATTGTTTTGGTAAATGTTTTTTTTTTTAACTTTTCGTTCTTTTCGTTTATTGTGTAGTTAAGTTTGTGTCCAGTCTGTACGGGAGTGACATAGTCACTGCGAGGCTAAGCTCCTTTAAAAATAATTAAAGAAAAAAAACATGTTTGCTTCTTAAATCTTTAATAAAATATTATTTTTCCGACCGATAAATAAACTTATAATTAACATTACGTAGCAGTGAAAGAACTCAGTGAAATTTTAAATAAAAAAAAATGTCTAGTTTAATTATTTATGAGAAGGGAATAATGTCATGTTGTGAGCTATTTTTCCCCCCTAGGTAGGAAAGGATGCTACACAAAAATATAAAGATTAAAGTGTTGATTATCAAGTGTTTATTACAGGAATTTTATTACCAGAAAAGGAAGAAAATTATCGAAAGGTTTTACAGTTCTTTTTAGCCGCATCTATTACACACTACTGTCCTAGTTACTATGAGTAAATAAATAAAAGATAAACTTATTGAAACGCTTACAATTCATAGACGAGACTATTACAAACTACAACGCCGTCATTCACAGTACATCCACCGTTCATCTACACAATACTACTGTAATTTACCTTCGTCAGTCAGCTCTGACATATCCCACGATCAAAAAATTACACTCCAACACTTGGTTCATCACAACGGGTAAAAATTAAAATGTAAATTAACAATAAACGGGTTTAATGACCTGCCCTGATCTACTCTGCCTTGTAAATCAACCGGATGCCCACTTAGTCACGGCCTACTCAGGAGTATCAGTCCACCGCACCTCACCGCTGATTCAACGATCCACAAAAATAGAGTTTTTGGTTATATTTGGTTTGTTAAATTCCGTAATTGACGAAATTCGCGCGAGCGAACCTACAGGAACGCTTGATTTAACGACCCTATCAGACACACTCACTCGACTGACACCAGCCACCACAAGGTCACAAAAAGGCAGGGAAACGCCACACCAGGACTTTCGGTCTTGTCACAGCAGCACAGCAGGGGACGCTGGCGCTCTGGACCCTCGCCGACGACAGCGTGCGCCAGAAGGCGGCAGGTAGAAAGGTTGCGACACGTGCTCGCCACGTGGTCGCGCCCGTACGGAGCACCTCTTTTCTGGAAAATTCATAGCCCGGCGTAAGCGAAAGTGCTCTTTAGCCTGCGAAGCGGGGTGCAACCTTAGCAAATCTGCCCTTGTGTATTCATGCACAGGGTTGAGGATGTCCCACGAGCTCCGCTCGGCAATCGAGGAAGACCAAAAATCAAAGATCAAAAGTTCAAGACTCTTACCAGAGGCACAAAGCTGATAATACGCACAAAACACGTGCGCCCGAAGGAATCACACGCGTGGGTTCTCCCGTGGATGATTCCCGCTACGCCAGACACAGAAGCCAGGATATATTAGCCAGCAAATACGATTTTCATCAAAAGCTCCACGCCACGTTCTCCACATCGATCCGTCAAAAAGATCCTTCCCCTCTCGCTCTGACCGAGCGAGACGAAAGAAAGCTCTCAAACGACATTGACAGTTCGATCCGTCTTGATAGGGACACTGACACTCACAAATCGCCCGTGCCAAGCCAGAGTGTGACCAGCAAAAACCAAAATTATTACCTATCTCGCTGAACGGAACTTTCAAATAAAAAGGGGGGAAAAATCGAACTTTACAGCACCCCCTTTCCCGGGTAAGAATTCACGCAGGGAATTCTTTGGACGCCCCCGTCCTTACCTACTCCCGGAGGAACAAAAAAAAGAAAATCAAAAAGCAACAAAAAAAAACACCTAACCGACGCCATCTGGCAACACCTCATGTTTTCTACGTACAAAATCTGCCCGTTCACTGCAAAACCTACCATAACAACCCCAAAATATAGACGCACTCGACGGTAACCAGCTACCGGTAGAGGGCGCTATGTTGATCCTCAGATCGAGATAGTATATTCGGTCGAATATTCTATTCCAGAAGATCGCCGGGTCAAAAAAAAAAACAAAAGAACGAAAGAAAAAAAAAAGAGAAAAAAAAAAAAAAATTACTTTTGCATACTCACTACCGAGCAGACATATATTTTCCCTAAAACTGGGGTAAATTCCTGAGGTGGCTTTCGCCGAGAGCCCACGCAACAGACTACAAACTGTGTGGAACAGGAAAAAACATAGAGTATAACAACCATTACTACGGGAACAACAAAATTATACCTATAAAATAGGACTAACGCCTACAACTAAAATAACCACTTAGTAACTAAAATTAGTAGATAAATGGAAAGAAAAAATAAAATAAAAAAAAAATGGCCCCTAGGCCCCATAATGAGCAAAAATGTATACAAATAAAGGTAAAAAAAATAAAAAATAAAAAAACACACAAACCAAATGCTGTTCAATTATGGTCAGATAAAAACGCGCCTATATCCGCCTCCTACGGAACACCTGGACAAGTAACGGTGGGTGGCCTATTCTAACCCCGGGTCCCCACGGGGAACTTAAAAGTGTTAATCTAAATGGGAATCTACACATTTGAAATCCTTAACATGCCATTTACCTAGAGATTTGCCGGATTCATTTTCTAACTCATAGACTAACGGTGAGAGTTTGCGAACCACCCTACAACGTTCATATTTAGGGGCAAGTTTTGCTGCAAAATGTTTATGAGCGGCGCTAAGTTTGTAGGTACGTTTCCAGACATAATCGCCTACCTGGAACGAAACGTCCCTGCGCCTGCGATTGTAATACTTTGAGTTTTTACTATGAGCCTTTTTAAGGGAATCCTGTACCTCTCTAAAAATATCTCGCAATGGACTCAAACTAGCAACATACTCGCTGCGGGATTTGAAAATCAGCTCCTCAATATCTTGAAAGTCTTTATAAATGCTACCGTCTGTGACCGCTTGCCTACCATGTACTAGCATGAACGGCGTAAATTGGGTAGAATCATTTACAGCCGTATTTATCGCAAATTGGACCTTATGAACGTTTACGTCCCAAGTTCTATGGTCGTTTTCTACGTACGACGCGAGCGCGGTCATAATAGTACGATTATAACGTTCAACAGAATTGACCTGCGGGGAATAAACGGGTGTTAGGTGGACCTGCGGTACTCGGTATTTTGAAAACAGATCTTGCACGTCATGACCGACGAATTGAGAACCGTTATCCGAAATACCTAATAGTTTGGGGAATCCCATGTACTAGAAATACGTGATCCTCGAGACGCTGGGTTATAACCTTCCCAGTGGCTCGCCTCAGAGGAAATAACAAACAATATTTAGAAAAACAACACACCACTACAAGCAGATAAGTATTCTGTAGTCGCGACATAGGCAGTGGGCCAACCAAATCGATGCTGATACACTGGAAGGGGCGGCTGCAGATTTTAGGTTCCCCCATAAAACCTGGAGTTGCTTGTGTGCTGTGCTTATAGGCATTACAAACAGAACAAGATTTAATAAAATTCACGGTATCCTGGTACATACCCGGCCAAAAATACCTCAACTTTAAACGTTTATAAGTTTTAGCTACACCTAGGTGAGCTGCAACAGGTTCAGAATGATTTTCCCTAAGTATACTCTCCCTACATTCCAAAGGAACCACCTCTTTCCACTGGAAATCTCCATTGAGCTTATTACTACTCTTCGTAAAACGATAAAGTCTCCCATCGATCAATTGAAAATTCGGACACGCGTTCGGGGTATCTATACAACGCTTAAGAATATTTCGATACCACGTATCAGCGGTATCCGTCGTATTCAGGGAAGCTACAGGAACAGCTCGAGACAGCGCGTCGGGGACAACATTTTCAGCCCCCTTTCTATGTTCGATAATCAAATTGAAAGGGGATAACCTACAACCCCATCGCGCCAGGCGACCGGTGGGATTTTTGAGATTGAAAAACCACTTTAAACTAGCATGATCCGTCACAACGCGGACTGGCTTACTACCCTCGATATAAGGACGAAAATGCTCAACTGCGTGTACTACGGCCAACGCCTCGCGCTCGGTGGCGGAATAGTTACGTTCGGTCGGGGTCAGAGACCTACTATAGTACGCGATCGGATGTTCCTGACCGTCGAGAGTCTGCGTGAGAGATCCTCCTACTCCGAAATCTGACGCGTCGCAGTGCACGGAAAACGGTAGGCTAAAATCGGGACACGCCAAAACCGGTGCACTCGTGAGAGCTAGCTTTAGATCGGTAAAAGCCCTTTCTGCCTCCGCCGACCAGCTAAAAGGTGGGGCACCCTTCCTAGTAGACGTGAGAGCATTCAATGGTCCCGCCCGGTGGCTAAAGTTTTTAATGAATCGACGGTAATATGAAGCCGTCCCCAGAAAACGTTTTACATCCTTTCTACAGACCGGCGTAGGGAAATCCACGATAGCTTTAACTTTATCGGGGTCTGTACGCAACCCAAATTGATCAATGACATGACCCAAATACTTCAATTGCTCCCTAAAAAATTTACATTTACCCATATTGATTGTAAGTCCAGCATCACGTAAACGATCCTTGACTCGTACGAGTAAATCAACATGTTCCTCGAAGGTAGGGGAAATTATAATGATATCATCAAGGTAGATAAATACTTTATTGCTGAATTCAGGACCAAACAATTTATCCATAAGACGCTGCTGTGTACTACCAGCGGACGTAAGACCAAAACACAATCGCTTGAAGTGGAACAGGCCCCGGTTCATGACGGTGAAGGCCGTCTTCTCCCTGGACTCCAGGTCAAGAGGAATCTGATGATAGGCTGCCTTTAGATCTAGCGAAGACAGATACTTGGCGTCGCGCAGCTGGTCCAGAATATGGTTGACGTAGGGCAGCGGGTACGCGTCATGCTTCGTCACCTCGTTCAGTTTCCTGCTATCCAAGCAGAACCTGAAGGAGCCGTCAGACTTCGGCGCAAGGGTCACCGGGTTATTCCAGGCGCTATTGCTAGGTTCGATGACGCCGTCGCGTAGCATCTGGTCGACTTGCCTGTTGACCTCCGCCAGCCTTTCCGGAGACAGGGGATAATAGCGCTGTTTAATGGGAGGATGGTCTCCTGTATCGATTTTGTGTGATACTAGTTGCGTCAAGCCTAAGCCTTTCTTCTCGGCTGAAATGTCTTCAAATTGCTTGATCAAACTCTCCGCCAGCTGCTTTTGTCTATTGCTCAGAGATTCGAAATCACGGAGGAAATTGTCCGTGGTCACTATGGCGTCTACGCGGTCTTTCAATGAAAAATATTTACTATCGGAAAGTAAAGAAAGAATGTCTGGTGCTATTTTGAATGCCTTCCAGAAATTTATCCCGAAGATGAGCTCAGTGGAGACCCCAGGAACTACATAGAACTTGACGATGGACGTCTTCCCAGCTACCGTGACGGGCAGATACACATAGCCTGTAACGGGAGATAGGGAGTCGTTCGCCGTCCTAATATACTGCAAATCCACAGATCTATGCAAAGAGACCAGATTCACAAAATGCCTAATCGCGTCGCTACCTATAATTGAAATCTCAGACCCTGAATCCATGAGCCCTCTGAACTTCAAATCGTAAACTGATATGGTTAAAAAGGGGCGTTTGTCATTGTTATATTCTACTTCGTGAACCAGCTTAGAAGACCTATTGGCAAAGAAGTCTTTGATGAAACCTAACCAAGATTGCCAATCATCTTCAGCCTGCCCCTGGCCGCTAGGAGCCACCCCAGCACGAAAACGCTGGTTCACGCTACAGAGTTTTTTGGAACCGCAGACCCTGTGGTTATACCAAGAGAACAGTTCGGACAATTTTTCAGAGTTACGCCCTTACCCCCGCAACGGTAACAAATTAAAGTGAAAGGGGCTCTACACTTGTTGAGACTGTGACCATTGATCCGACAACGGACACAGAAGTCATCCTTACTCGACTCTACTGCTGCTAGTCTGAGTCCAGAGCGGTTATTAGTATGTTTATAACCCAAATCCGGAGCTATGCAAGAGGTAGTTGTTTTTGGAGGCTCAGAAAACAATTCAGAACGTTGTTTAGCACTTTCTAAAAGCCTACATTTCTTTTTCAGATCTAACCAAGATTCAGCTGGGTTCAGAGCCAGTTGTTTTGTGTAGAAAGGTCTAATGTTAAAAAGGACAATATTCAACTTCTCATCATCAGGCACGGGCTTAGATAAGCGTGAAAAATAGTTCTGCATGACACTAAGATAATTCACAATACTCTCATCAGAGCCCTGAGTGCGGGTTCTGATTTCCTGCAACAGTCTGTAATCATAATCGAATGGTAGGTATTCATCGAGCAATAAATCTTTCAAACTGGTCCAATCTTTCACCTCTCTATGAACCCCACGATACCAGCATAGAGCTTCATCTGTGAACAGCTCTGCTGCAGAGTTGAAGAGTTTAGCATCAGATATACCTCTAGATAAAGTTAGTTCTTCTAACCTTTGAATAAAAGCTTTGACACAAGACTTTCCATTAAATTTCAAGTTAAGTGTATGAATAGCTGAATGCTTGCTACAACTAGGATGACTATTCTGAATACTAGTATCCAACTTTACCCCAGGACTAGACTCTGTGTTTGAGCTATCATCATCAGCTTGGGTAATGCTACTTTTGAAATTACATAGGATCCTATCCAATCTCCTAAGCAATCTATCTAGGCGTTCTTGTAGGTTAGTATAAAGTGAATATAAGTCCTCTCCCTCTTTAGGAAGGTTTAGTCGACCCAGTCTATGAAAGAGGTGATGACCCAAAGCTTGAACACGATTCAATATCTTTAGAGAGCAAGGTTTCTGTGCAGCCCCAGATATAAGATCAGAGAGACTCTCTAGCTTGGCTCGAACGACCTCAAGCTCCGAAGCAACCTCTAATTCGACCGATACCACTTCATCGGATGGTATCTCTTTGTTGAGAGCACGAACCTGAGTCCTAAGAGCAGCGACAGTATCAGCAGTAGGCTTGGCGCCGCGGATCCTAATCTCATACTCTAACTCATCCTTAGCCAGCACATTGAAAGCAATAGGCCTTTCTTCCAACATGGTGCTGAGTGAAAACAGTCAAAAAAAAATAAAAAATAACAAAAAATAGCTAAATTATTGTGTAAAATAAAGGAAAAATCAACCCCAGCTACCCCTAGGCAGTAATAGGATCGAGGCAAATCACACTTACAAGCATAAAGCTAATTCCAAACCAAAAACAATTGAAAATTAAGTTTTCTTATAAGTGGCCTACTCGGCACAAAATTATAATACAAAAAATCGAAAATCAGCTAGTAAAACGCCCACTAGGGCTCCCAGCTAGTTCTAGAATGACTACAGGGTAGATTCCCCAGTATAAACCTAGTCCTAATATCAAAATAAGTTAAAACCAAGTTACCATCCGGTTGAGGCGAGAGAGGTCAGTCTTCACTGAGCGAAATAGACCAGAGAATAGACAAAATTTTACCTTATGTCGGCAGGTCACCCGTCCCAGTGTTCGGGCGCCAAATTGTGAGCTATTTTTCCCCCCTAGGTAGGAAAGGATGCTACACAAAAATATAAAGATTAAAGTGTTGATTATCAAGTGTTTATTACAGGAATTTTATTACCAGAAAAGGAAGAAAATTATCGAAAGGTTTTACAGTTCTTTTTAGCCGCATCTATTACACACTACTGTCCTAGTTACTATGAGTAAATAAATAAAAGATAAACTTATTGAAACGCTTACAATTCATAGACGAGACTATTACAAACTACAACGCCGTCATTCACAGTACATCCACCGTTCATCTACACAATACTACTGTAATTTACCTTCGTCAGTCAGCTCTGACATATCCCACGATCAAAAAATTACACTCCAACACTTGGTTCATCACAACGGGTAAAAATTAAAATGTAAATTAACAATAAACGGGTTTAATGACCTGCCCTGATCTACTCTGCCTTGTAAATCAACCGGATGCCCACTTAGTCACGGCCTACTCAGGAGTATCAGTCCACCGCACCTCACCGCTGATTCAACGATCCACAAAAATAGAGTTTTTGGTTATATTTGGTTTGTTAAATTCCGTAATTGACGAAATTCGCGCGAGCGAACCTACAGGAACGCTTGATTTAACGACCCTATCAGACACACTCACTCGACTGACACCAGCCACCACAAGGTCACAAAAAGGCAGGGAAACGCCACACCAGGACTTTCGGTCTTGTCACAGCAGCACAGCAGGGGACGCTGGCGCTCTGGACCCTCGCCGACGACAGCGTGCGCCAGAAGGCGGCAGGTAGAAAGGTTGCGACACGTGCTCGCCACGTGGTCGCGCCCGTACGGAGCACCTCTTTTCTGGAAAATTCATAGCCCGGCGTAAGCGAAAGTGCTCTTTAGCCTGCGAAGCGGGGTGCAACCTTAGCAAATCTGCCCTTGTGTATTCATGCACAGGGTTGAGGATGTCCCACGAGCTCCGCTCGGCAATCGAGGAAGACCAAAAATCAAAGATCAAAAGTTCAAGACTCTTACCAGAGGCACAAAGCTGATAATACGCACAAAACACGTGCGCCCGAAGGAATCACACGCGTGGGTTCTCCCGTGGATGATTCCCGCTACGCCAGACACAGAAGCCAGGATATATTAGCCAGCAAATACGATTTTCATCAAAAGCTCCACGCCACGTTCTCCACATCGATCCGTCAAAAAGATCCTTCCCCTCTCGCTCTGACCGAGCGAGACGAAAGAAAGCTCTCAAACGACATTGACAGTTCGATCCGTCTTGATAGGGACACTGACACTCACAAATCGCCCGTGCCAAGCCAGAGTGTGACCAGCAAAAACCAAAATTATTACCTATCTCGCTGAACGGAACTTTCAAATAAAAAGGGGGGAAAAATCGAACGTTACAATGTGACGAGAAGTATGTTAAACGAGAAGGTTAGTAGGGCAGAGGTAGGCCAAAGAAAAGATGGATGGACTGTGTGAAAGATGACATGAGTCAGAAAGTAGTGATTGTTGCGATGACTTCTGCAAGAAGAATATATGTTTAGACGACCCCACATAAAAAGGGACAAGGGCAGGGAAATGATGATGTCCAGTTAAGTAATTCACTCCCAGTCCTGCAGAGAAGTTATAGCGAATTTTACATGACGATAAATTGTTCACTGACATTTCAAAATGAATAAAAGTGAGGTTGCGATGCCTCTACTAACAGTTGTAAGTATAGTTATAAAATGCAAATTCACTTCTACGTGTCGTTATTTACGAGGGTATTGTCAAAATAACTGTTTAATTAGTGAATGGCTCGCGCTTTGTTAAACGCTGCAAATTATTCTATTGTTTTGTTTTGAATTGAACATAAATCATTTACAAGTCATAAAATGTTTCCATAAATGGGTTGAGAACTTTTGAATAATAAGTAGTGAATTCAATTATTTTACTTCTCTGCTGGACTGGGAGTAAGGAAAAATATAGAATGCATCCAGTTGCTTCTCTGTAGCATATCGTAAAAGTCGAATAAGGGATGGTATCCTCTTTAACATGATGGACAATGTTTCATCATATCCATCAAGAGTGGCTACAAGTTTTCTTATGATTACTTGTAACTCTGCCCACCCCAGTAGGGATACGGATGTATGTATGTAATTAACTAAATAAATAACACCCAAACAGTACATAGTTCTGATATAGGAGGATTACTAGGATTCATTGAGTCGTGGGTATTAGAAACTACGAGTGCCATGGTACCACAACACCCAGACCCGGAAGAAATATTTGCAGAACATGCAAACATTTCACATTATGTCTTTGAATTCGCTAGGTTTACGACATGCTGGTTTTTCCACGATGTTTTCCTTCGCTCTTTGAGAGTATTTAGGAGAAAATTCCGGGTTCGAATGCTTTACAATATCACTACTGCTTTTAAACTGAAAATAGTCAAAAGTTTACGCATTCCGTTCACATTTGAAAAGCAAATTAGTCTCGTAGAGGTGCTACGAAACTCTACGTCGTAGAGTGCCTACGGCGTAGAGTTTCGGTTGAATGAATACACACGTTGACTATAAGGCATAGACACCGGCTTCACGATTTATGAAATAATTTTATTTGGCTCAACGGATCAATGTTTCCATACAACGTGTCAATTCGGCCAGCTTTGTGGACAAACTTTCGTCTGACGATGATTAGAATTAAATTTCTTATTTATAAATAGATCGTTGGCAATGGTACATAGACAGTTTTACTGTTATTTTGTAAATTCATTTCTGTAAATAAAATAAACGTTTGTAATGTTAATTTTTCTCCCCTAAAAACAGAACTTCACGTAGACGATTTGTAGAGACTAAACGCGTCAAGCCAAAAATAGGGCGCATTGGCACTCATTACACCTATGTCCAGACATACGCTGATGATGATGAAATGATTTGCAAACAAAAATATCAATATAGCTAAATTAACATTTCATGGCTACCACTATGTTTCCCTACTAGCTGCCGCTCGCGGCTTCACTCTCATGGTACCCGGAAAAAAATAGCCCATATGTTAATCCAGCACATGTACTATGCATATTCCAAGTTTCATTCGAATCCGTTCAGCCGTTTAGGCGTAATTGAGGCAAAAACATACAAACATCCTCACAAACTTTAACATTTACAATATAGTAGGATATCCTTCTATGTCTGTCGCTTCAACCTAACAGGAACATTAAAAATCAACCTTGGCTCGATGACTCTCAATCGACACTCAGCGATAGATTTTATTTAAGGGTAGCTTTGGCTTTCAAGGGGTAGTTTAGAAGGGGTAGATTTGAAGGGGAGGTTTACCTTTGGATTTGTGTTTATTCGAGTTTTTTTTGTTCGAAAAGTTTTAATAGCATTTAAATTTTATTAACTGTTCGACAGGATTAAGTTTTTAGAACAAGATTTAGTTAGTACTGGTCTTTGGTTCTAGTCTAGTCGTTTCAATAGTTCTTTCAAACCAGTGTGGTGAAAGAATTTAAAGTTTTCCTTAAAGGCTCCTAAGTGCACTTGACATAAGTTTTCGAACTTTTAAGGTTCTACGATCTTTTCCTACCGTTTAAGAGTACTGGTATAGCGCACATAGGTACATGTTCAGAAAAATCTATCGGTGCACGACCGGACCCTTAACCTTAGGATCGCTACCACTAGACCATCAAAGCCTTTGCGGCACAACTTAAAATCCTTTCATCACACTGGTTCAAAAGAACTAGTCACACGATTAGCAGTAGTAGCAAAAAGCTAGAAAGCAATAACACTTAGATAAATCTGAGCAGCTTTCAATCATTGATTCACGCGCTTACTCCTACCTCGAAGGCCGGCAACGCACTTGCAACTCCTCTGATGTTGCAGGTGTCCGTGGGCGGCGGTAATCACTTACCATCAGGTGAGCTGCTTGCTTGCCCCTTCTTCCATAAACAAACCCACCATCTTTGAACCTCTTCAATAAATAAAATATTTAAAATGTCCCCCGCCCTTGTCACACCCCGCCACGCTCCCGTGCCCCCGTAATAAAATAAAGGATAGTACTGGCCGATAGATGTAGAACTAATCTTATTATATCACACACACACACACACACACACACACACACACACGTCCCCTTTCCTACAAAAAAAACGCAAGCCTGGTTTGTACTAATGATATCTTTCGTATGGTATGATATTAATTTTTATTCTTTCCTTATTTTGCTGTATTGATTTGTAACTAAATTGTAATGTAAATACTACCTGCTTTAATACTATCTCTAGTTGGACAACCACCTTAGCTCGAACACTGGGCTACACTGAAAACCAGCACTGCGTACAATGTGCGCGGAATAACGCTGAGTGTAGCCCATTTGCCGACTTTTTTTATTTTTCATTTTTGTTTACTTGCTATGTATGTTCTCTTTTTGGCAATAAATGTATTTGTATCTGATGAATGTAATTTGAATTATACAGTGCCAGGAGGCAAGTTTTACCTACACTAACGGGACGCTTTAGTGCTCGGGACGAATTTAGATTGAGTAGGCTTGCCCAGCCCATCCTTTCAGCTGAGCCATCTATGATGTATGCTACTTTTATAATAAGGTGTTATTACCATTGTTTTCTATTAAGAAATCTGTAATTAATCCCAAAATATTTTGAAAATACTAACTTTTTTCTGTTTCCTTATTCCAAATATAGAGGGTATTTGAATAAACGCAAAATTCAGATAGTATCCTCTCCAACATGATGGACCAACTATATGAGCGATGGGCTGATTACCAGTTACCATGGTTCACCATATCTATCTTAGGACTTTGAATTAGGAGTGGCTGCAAGTTTTCTTATGAATACTTGTCTCTCCGCCCACCCCATTATCATGCAGGCGTGATAATATATATGTAAGTATAAAGATACAGGCTGGGAATGGCAATAACATGTGTAGATTTAAGACGTGTCTAAGTGATCCCAGTCATCATCATCATCTTCCTGCCCTTATCCCACTCTATGTGGGATCTGCACAGCATGATCTTTTTTGGATCATGGTGTAAGAGTTTAGGCTAAGGTGTATTATGACCGGCCGCCTGCCTGACGTCAACCCTCCTTGGGAATACTTGCTTATTGTATCTCATCATGTTGGAGGATACTATCCCATAGTCGACTTTTAATGATCTAAGTGATCCCAGTGATTTTAGGAATAAAAAATTTTTACTTTGACTTTGTGAATTGGAGATTCAGATCTGTGCTGGTTTGATAGTGCGTGGCTCGTCACAACGTCATCGACATGGAGTGAATGCGCCGTGAAATGTGCGAGTGACGTCACAGCAGCGCCGAGTATTGCGCCTCAACTTTTCCAATAAGCGGCCCTAGAGCTGGCTCACGTGCATATGCAATATGCAATATGCATCATAATAATGATATGCATTTGCGATTGATTCATTTGTCACGGTTGCGTGGCGATGAATTGGTTGAGAAAAGAGATAGATAGATAAACTCTTTATTGTGTATAACAATATTATATTAAAACAAAATAATAAAACTTAGGTGCTAACAAAGAACAGAAATACACAAACGGCGGCCTTATTGCTGAAAGAGGTGCTAGTTCAAAATGGTAATAGGTAAGGAGGCAGCTTTTACAAAAGAACCTTCACAAAAGGGACGCTGTAGTGCCCGGGATGAATTCAGATGGAGTAGGCTTGCCCGGCACCTATTCCATCCTCTCAGCTTAGTCGGCCTTGTCCACAGGAAAGACATGGTCAATACGAGCGGAGTTAATGAAGCCGTGGGTTTCTTTACGATGTTTTCCTTTACCGTTTGTATAGTTCACATAATTTTTTCGCACAAAAAATCCATTGGTACACGACCGGATTTGAACCCACGATCTTAGGACCGGAAGGCGGGGTCACTACCAACTAGACCACCAGTTCTCTCGAAGGTAACAATAGGATAGATAACATAAATAATGTACTTTTCTGATAGCCGGGCTGTGCATAATATGCAAAATGCCTGCTTTGCTTTTCGGATGGTATTGAAAAACATTTACTATGTCGCTTCTGTGTCACGACGCAAACCTTGTAAAAATAAAGAATTTATACCTAATTTATACCTACTAAAACCTACATTCTGACAAATAAATAAATTGAATACAAAGACAAACTATAATAACATTAAAAACTTTAAGGTAATCAGTATAGAAATAATACGAAATAAAAATGAGCTCAGTTTTTTATCTGAGTTCGCCTACAGATAGAAAACAGAGCTCAGATCACCGACCGCAGGTAAGCTCCCCAAAAGGCTGGCGACGTTACCCCGTTGGATAGCTATACTTATCCTTTGTCCGAGGTAAGCGCCAGCCCTTTGGTCATTGAATTGAATAAATTATTAAATTAATTATTTGAATAAACAAAAATCATCGAGCCAAACTTCGACGTTACCTACTGTCTGTTACGGAAGTAAAAATAACCTAGAGAAAAATCTTTATTAATAAATAATTAATCATTTATGAATGAACATTTCATCAAGTTAAATTACTAGGCGCATCACTACAGTATTCGGAAAGCACATTCGCGTGTTATGCAATCCTGTTCCAGGTCAGCGGCCGCCGACTGTTTTGTTAATCCAGATAACTAACATTTCATGATTTATTTCGTATCATTTAAATTCAGGGATTGCTTATAATGTATGAATTTAAGTTAAATATCATTGGGAATTGAAGATTTCTGTGATCCGAATTGGAATTCGGTTGCGGAAAGTTTTATGTGTGCTTTCTTTAAAAAGTAGTCAGATTCTAATTTTTGTGGAAAAAACCGAATCATAACAGAACTTAGGTACTTATCACCAGGCAACAAAATATCCTGCTGTTTCCCATACCTAGAGGTAGGCAGATACCATGCATCTTTGTTCCATCTCTATTTTTTCATTCCCTTTGTATTCGGGCAAAAAGTAACAAAAATGTGTAATGTGAGGTTACGAGCTATGTATCTATGTTCCAAGCTTTATCTTGTAGTTTTAATGTAACTTCAGTTTTCGAAGAAATACATGACCCAGCTTCATCTTACCTCTTATCCGATGAACACCTCTAGAGTCCAAACATGAATATGTTTAAAAATTCAGAAGCCTATCCAAGCGACCGTAATACACAATGCCGATATAGAAAACCACAGAAATGATTTAGAACATATTAGTTTTAAATATAATTGAAGATTTGAAAATCCTCTTGTGGCTATCTATAGTACCTAACAGATAGCTGCAGATAGAAATATTTTCTTAAATTTATACGGAACTAACCGATTCATTCTATAAGAATCATCATCATCATCATCATCTTCCTGCCCTTATCCCACTCTGTGTGGGGTCGGCATAGCATGTTCCTTGGATCATGCAGTAAGAGTTTTGGCTAAGGTGTTTTATGACCGGCCGCCTGCCTGACGTCAACCCTCCTTGGTAATACTTGCTTGTTGTATCTCATCATATTGTAAAGGATACTATCCCTTAGTCGACTTTTACGACATGCTCGGGGAGAGAAGCAACTGGACGCATTCTATGTTTTTTCTTTACTCCCAGTCCAGCCAAGAAGTAAAAATAGGAAAGAATAATAATAGGAAATCAAAGAAAATCCTGTCGAATTGAGATCCTCCGCGTTTTTGAAGTCAGTTAAAAAAAAAAAGGTAGCGGTTCTGAAGTGTAATATCAGACAGATTTATTGGCAAGTCATTCTATCTTGGAGTTTTTCTCCGCTGAGCGCTGTTCGCTCATAAATATGCGAACTCTGCCCCGGGCTCCGAATAAAGTCAAAGCGTTCACGCTCGATAGAATTTTCACTTATGCACTATGCATTTTACGGCAGTCTTGGGAAGCTGACATCCATACAACCCGCCTTGATTCACGGCGCACAGTGTTTAGTGCCAGTTTTCATATCTACCATTCATAGCACGATAACAAGTTCTATTAACAACCGATAAATAACATAGAAACGTTGTTTCTGTCAAAAAATGTATGGCGGTTTTTGACAGATAGACCTTCAGGAATAAACGATCCGTCGTTATGTACTTGAGCATAGATCGCGTTAGCTTTAACTACATTACTTCTTTGCTAGACTGGGAGTAAGGAAACTACATAGAATGCGTCCAGCTGCTTCTCTCCCCGAGTATGTCGTAAAAGTCGACTAAGGGATAGCATTGTTCTCAACATGATGGCTGATGGTCTGATCATCTGTCACCACGGTTCATCATTGAAGCGCTCGTGGCGTAGCTTGCTTAGACGTTCTCTATTCATCGTTGAAGTTAAGCAACGTTGTGCGCGACCACATTTGGGAAGGGTGACCTAAAATTCACCTATAATTCGGACCATTTTACGAAAATTACAGGAATCGCTTAGGATTGCTATAAAATCGAAAAATGAATTGCATAACGTGGCCTTTTTAGTCCCACAGTAGTTTTGAAGCTACCAGGGAAAATAACTACGTTCATAAACTGCTAAACATATAACTTTCATTTTGCTTTGTAATCGTGGAAATACAGCAAATTTCACGTACACGTTGAACTAGTTAGCGATCTACAACTGGAATTGAAGCTGTTTCAAAGAGTCTTTCGTCGGATGGTTCGCCGGCTTCAAGCACTCACCGAGAGTAGCTGTTTCTTACAGATGCTTTAGAAATGTTCTGAGGCAATTAGAAGTCCTTGTTTTGTAGGAAATCGTAATTTTCAACTGATCCTTGTTTTAAGGTATACTGTCAAAGCGTCAGTGACTAAATGCTAAATAAATCTTATATTATAAGAATCTTTGTCCTGACTGACTGACTGACTGACTGACTGACTGACTGACAGACAACGCACAGCCTAAACCGCTGGACGTAGAGACTTGAAATTTTCAGTGTAGGTAAACCTTGGTACGTAGGGGTGTACTAAGAAGGGATTTTTCAAAATTCAACCTCTAAAGGGGTGAAAAGGGATGAAAACCTGGAATCAATTTTTGGTCTCAAACTGCACATAACCTATATCAAATTAAAGAACCGATTTTTCTCATTTAGTTGATGTCATAATTACCTGTAAATTCTTTATTTTTGGTATGTTTTTCATGAAAAATAGAATACTTTTATTTTGACATATTATTATGACAGCGATGATACACACAGATTAGTAATAGATGATACAAAACATATGGAAAAGGAACTGTCAATGTCAAATTACCTGTGAAAGGAAGCATAAATTATTATAACTGGTCTATGTTTCCAATCTTGATTATTCATGGAGTTCTGACGTAATTCTACGTCTGATAACTAGATGTCGCTGCTAATTCTGATCAAATCCTAGAACGCGCTGTCGTTGCGTTTTGAAAAGTTTACCTTAACTCTCAAAATTTTTACTAAATTCACCGAAATTTCTTGATTTTTAGATTTAGGTATGTTTGTTACTCTTTCACGCAAAAACTACGGAACATACTTACATACCCTGTTATTCATATTCGTTCGCTAAAGTTAGCCATTGCTTAAAGTTAGCCCTGTCACTGTTTGTCATTATGAAATGGTAAGAGATGACAATACTTTAGTCATCGTTTAGCGTATACTATATTATAATGAATAATGAGGATAGTAGGTACCTATGTGTGCTGGAATGGGACATAGGGTACTTTTTATCTGGGTACCGCGTGAGCGAAGCCGCGGGCGGCTGCTAGTAGTAAATAAATAAATAACACCCAACAGTCACATACATAGTCCTGACCCTACACTAGGATTCTCTGTTACGTGGGTATCAGAAACTACGAGTACCATGGTACTCCAACACCCAGACCCGGAAGAAATATTTGCAGAACATCAAACATTTCTTCCGCAGCGGGAATCGAACCCGCGCCTCTTGCGTCTCTGCCGAGCAATCGCTCGCCACGCCACCGAGGTGGTCTTTGATCGCTAAGTGCTATGACTATTGGTAACACATCTCCGATGGCAAGGCAGCAAGGCATAGTGGAAGACCTTAAGGTTGACGATAGGGGCTAAAAACTATCGTCGGTCAGACACAACAAGCAAATATTCCCAAGGAGGGTGACGTCAGGCGGTCGGGCGTGAAACACCACAGCCAAAACTTTTCCGATCGGAGATATTAACGTTGTTTATAGATGTAAAACAAAATACGGAGGAAGCGTTTACACATCTTAACAAGTTTATAATAAGACAAAAAGTGCTTCAGTTAAGATGGATAAAGGTGGTGTATACGCTTTTTCTGTTTTAAACCAATAGATGGCGTTAGGTGTATTGAAAATTCCGAAAAACTGACTGTTAACTGAGTTGTGTATTAACTGTGTCCAACTAAGTTTTTATTTCAAACTGTTGACGTTGTCAACGTTGTCTATCTGGCGGACAGCGTCACGGGTTACAGCTAGTAAGATCTACATTGTCTAAGATTTCTTATTTCAATACAAAAAGTTGCCTTCTGACAGTACTCTCATTTAGCTTAATCTGTAGGGTCTAAGTAGTAGAAATGTTGAATGCATTATCTCCAACCAAGTCTCGTCACTGGGCCACAAAGAACAAAGATAAGAGCGGGCTTTGTGAGGGCCCATCGATCAACTCGCTTACAAATTATATTAGACGAAAAAGTTTATAGCTGAGACGTTTGACGTGATAGATGTCCTTATTACATTATACAATTAGCAAATGAGGGGGCTGACTTGTCGCCTCATCGGTCAGACTATTTATCTATTTAGTACGAAAATCGGGATATTAATGATAGCACTAATTTTACTATCAGTTTTTTCAAACCATTGTGGTGAAAGGATTAGAAATCTTTTCTTTCACATGACACAATCTGCTCATACATTTTAGGTTCTGTAATTATGCTGGGTTCCTCACATTTTTTTCCTTCTATTTCAAACACCTACCTTAGGATTGAAAGGCGGAATCATAACGACGACTAAGCTACCAGTGCCATTTTACTTCCTATACTTAATATTTATCTCTAAAGATATTGTCTTACATCCCCAGGCTAATTTTTGAATGTCCAAAATGTATGTTAGAGGGATACTCAGATATAACTTAGCACACCAAAACTATCTGTGAAAATGATATACCTACCATACATTCGACGTAGTATAAGAAAAAAAGCCTTTAAACAACGTGCGATTTTCTGCTTAAAAAATTGATCAGCCCTAACCCGTACCCTTTGAAATTCGCCCTAAGGGCAGGTTTAGATGGAAACTTCCTCAAAGGGATAAACGCCGTCCAAGTTTCGGGCCTCCGAATGTAATGAAGAAAATTCTCTTTTAAGTAAATTGTTTGGGCGCAGTTCATCGGCAGAATCGCGAAAATGTCAGCTGTAATAGATAAACGAATTGGAAATGTCTCTTATTTATTCTGTGTTGGTGTGGAACTTGTAAATTGATTTCGAAATAGTTTTCAGTACCTTTTCCAAGAATTAACTATTTCCACTGATGAAATGTAGGTGACATTTTTATCCGACTACGGCGAGGCAAAAAGGTGGGTTATGATTCTGATCGGTATGTGTCATCTGTTCCTTCACAACTTCTAATCTAATTATCTTAATTTGACAAACGAGGTATCGTTGGAGGCGACTTGGTCGTCCGCTAGTTATAGGCTATGTGACGTCACATTAAAATAAATGTGGCGAACTCAAAAAAAATGAAATGATTTAAAGTTTATTTAAGAGTAAGAAAATGTGTGTCAAATGCACGAAAAGAGCCTTTGCGGCCAATTTAAATCCTTTCGAAAGAACTAGTGATATGACTAGATACATAGATACATTTAAGAGTTAATTGAGACTAGCTGTACTCGCCCGGATTTCACTCGTGATATATGAAACATACTCAAAAGCAAATATACAGGTGCTGGGCAGGCCTGTTCCATCCAAAATCATCCCGAGCAAATTGTCCTATATAGTCGAATGAATTGAAGGCAAAAGTTGCCTCCTAACTGATAAATTATCCTGCATGGTCGATAAAAGTCGCAATCGATCGCATTCATTCCCACATTCCGTAAAAGTGTACTGAAATATTTTATTGCATTCGAGATTTTATCGTCGCATTCTCGATACAAGACATATCACTCAGCTTATCGAATGCACTGATCCGGTATTTGCATACATAGCGAAGCGGATACTCTGTGCTTCTATAGTGCCTAACCATGCAGAAATAAATATGAATCCTTTGAGGCGCACTTTAAATCCTTTCACCACACTTTTTAGGCCGCCTAAAGGCCACCGTCATGGCTTAACGACTTAAAAGCCGAGTTCGACGTGCCCTCCGAAGCACGGAAGCGCTCAGCTCGTAATGCCACTTGCGGTCACCCATCCAACGCCTAAGCATGCTACGCAACGAGAGCTTCGGTGAACTTACGGGTCACTTACCTTCACAGACTGATGCCGACCTCAGTTCCACAGATCTAGTGGAGCCTGCCAACCGGCCGGATAACCGGAAGGTACAATAATAACCAGAATTGTTACCAGTTCCTGCGAACGACTTGATTTACATTGCAACCGAGTTTGCTGATACAAGCTGCGGGACTTAGGTGTTGTTTTCTGAGAAATATATACCGCTATGTTATTTTTGTCCTTGTCACATACTGGCACGTTATCTGGATGCCATCTAATCTTCCTGCCCTATCCCACTCTATGTGGGGTCGGCCCAGCATTATCCTTGGATCATGTGTAAGAGTTTTGGCTAAGGTGTTTTATGACCGGCCGCCTGCCTGATGCCAACTCCTTGAGAATACTTGCTTATTGTATCTCATCATGCTGGAAGATACTATCCCTTAGTTGACTATTACGACATGCTCGGGGAGAGAAGCAACTGGACGCATGCTATGTTTTTTATTTACTCCCAGTCCAGCGAAGAAACACGTTGTCTGGATGCAAGTGAGCCAAAAGAAGCGGTACTCTACCTCATTTTTCTGGAAGCGTTTCGTCGTTTTTCGAACCATCAAAGCTTCAGTCCGGATGATGCTAGAAAGCTGAAATTTCAGGATAAGATGTCTATTCAAACACACCAAGTATCAATTTATCTATCTTTTATGGTTTCAGATTTAACATCTAGACCCGGAAGAAATATTTGCAGAAAATACAAACATTTCTCCCGTAGCGGGAATCGAACCCGCGCCTCTTGCGTCTCAGCCAAGCACTCGCCCTCCACGCCACCGAGGTTGTCAATATCAAATAACTCTACCTACTACTCTACTATAGTCACGGAAGCAGCCTCTTTGCGCACTTTTAAATCCTTTCACCACGCTGGTTCGAAATAACTAGTCACACGACGTGTAGTGATAAACACTAATGAAACTTCTTCGAACCGCTATGCAATGGCAGCCGTTTCTCATGAGCCCAAGGCACTGTTGTCTCGAATTATCGAAGCATGAAGCTGGTTTGCAATTTATGTTCCGATCGGCGAGGGACTCTGAAACGGGAGAGTAAATAATTTGACTTCTCAGTAACGCTCCTACAATCGCGATTAAAGTTTTCTGTGATAAAGTGGCCCTTCAAAACACTAGGAGGTAGTTTGGTGAGGAAATATGCCGGAAAATCAATGTCTACTGGACGTAGATCACAGAAACTGGCCGTTTATCCCATAACAAATTACCCTCCATACGTACTAGGGTTAGAATTTTTTACTCGCTATCCCGTTTCATGTTCGCCGTCCCGGCACAAAAAACCGGTCAAGTGCGAGTCGAATCCGCACACGACGGGTTCCGTACCATCGTACATGTGCATAAATGTTTCCTTATGAGACCCGCCCTTTTTATTATTGGTTGTTATAGCGGCAATGGAAATGCGCGCTCTGTAAAAATTTTATCAATCAACCTATTACGGTTCATGAGATCGAGACACAGCTCGCTGACAGATGGGTGGAAGGACGGACGTACAGCGCAGGCTTAGTAAATAGGGTCCCGTTGGCACCATTCATCTACGGAACCATAAAAAAGCCAAGCGAAAATACAAGCAATCTTTCGTTAGAACTAAATTTTTTTTTGTGCTGATACTCTGATTTCTTATATATTTATTTGAGAGCACTGGTGGTCTAGTTGGTAGTGACCCCGCCTTCCGATCCTAAGGTCGTGGGTTCAAACCCGTTCGTGTACCAATGGATTTTTCTGTACGAGAAATTTATGTGCGCTATACAAGTATTCTTTAACGTTGAACATTGAAACCCGCGGCTTAGTCAGCTCTGCACGTATTGACCATGTCTTTCCTGTGGACAAGGCCGACTAAGCTGAGAGGATGGAATAGGTGCTAGGTAAGCAGTAGGCTTGCCTAGCACCATGTTAATTCGTCCCGGGCACTACAGCGTCCCGTTTGTGAAGGTAAAAGTTGCCTCCTGACGCTTTATAAATCATCTACTGGTAAAAGGTAAAAGACCTTAGTTGTGGTTATAAAACGGAGTAGTGGGTGGATACCCTAAAAGTGTCGATAAAACTACAGTAAAACAATGTTTTTACTCACCCCAGTAAATTTTAACATTGGTTATATTACTAAAGATATAAACAATAACACTGTAATTGGTTTCGTTATTATCGAGTACGCAGTAAAAGATAAGTCATTAAAATATTTGATATTATATAGGCAACCAATTAAACTAGTTTTGAAATAAAGCGTCCAAAATAAACAAGCTAACCCAAAACTGACGCAAAAGCACTTCCGAAACACAACGAGGCTGTGTTTGTAGGACACATCGACCCCACTTCAAGTTTCCTGTCAGGATCGGGTTCCGTCTAGAACGGGTTAAAACGTCAAAACAATGAGCCACCTAATTACTTGAAAACTACTAATTATTGTGGTAATTGTTCTGAGGCTCTTACACTCGCGAGTTGTCAGAGTATCGAAATAAAAAAATTAAAAAAACCGGTCAAGTGCGAGTCGGATTCGCACACGAAGGGTTCCGTACCATCGTAATCATAATCATTTATTCATAATTTCAGGTCAATATAACGATCTTAAAAACTATTTGCTCAGCCAAAACCTGCATTCACAGGCGTATGAATAATATTTTTATTTATTTATTTATTGGAAAACCAACAGCTACAGAAACAAATTAAATTAAATATACTTATAAGAAACAGAAAGCCAATAATAGGTTTTCACGTTTAAAAACATTCTACGATACAAAAACTGTCATGAACAAATTACGCTAAAGAAGATATTATAGGATATATAAATGTACAGAGAAAAGCAAGCTTCTAATTTATAAGGCATTAAAAAATTTATTATAATAAAACATTTATTATAAGGGCACTAAATATTAATAAGTATATTGATTCAAATTGTAAAAGTCAAAATATAAAGCATCATAGTCAAATAAAAAATTACATAATATCAGTTCAGTAGTAAGAAATAAAATTTGTAATAATAGGTTAGGTAAACAAGTAGGTATATATAAATTGCACATGTACATTATAATATACAATACATAAATGTTTCTACTATAAGGCCCCTTTTTTTCAACTCTCTACCTATTACGGTTCACGAGATAGAGTCCGCTAACAGACGGACGGACGGACAGTGGAGGCTTCGTAATAGAGTTCCGTTTTCACCCTGCAGGTACGGAATCCTAACAATGCAAATTCACTTGTCAAATTTTGATTTAGAATAGTCGGCAAAAACCCTTGGTGTTAAAAAGCATTAAAATCTATGCTAGAATCAAATCGTCTGCAAATGGAATGAAACGAATGATCTATCTATACCTATAAAAGAGCCTGACTGACTGACTGATTCATCATCGCCGAGCCAAAACCGCCGAAGCTAGAAAGCTGAAACTTGGAAGGTAGCTTCCTTTTATAGCAAAAGCACCCACTAACGCGGGATTTTTCGAAATTCAGTCCCTAAAGGGGTGAAAACGTTTGTATGGAACTTTTAAACGCGTAGTGCGATTTGCTTGAAATTTGGTTTGGATACTGTAAATTCAAAATAAATGGACATGTGATTGAGGATTTTTCAAAACAACCCTTAAAAAGAGGTGAAATAGGGTACCAATTAAACTTTGTGTTGGAACTCTTTAAATGGCGGGCGGTGCGATAATTATAAAAGTAATCTAACGTACGAAGTCGCGGGCAAATGCTAGTTTCGTATAAAAATGAAGGTTTCACTCGGGTGACCATTCGTGTGATACTAATTCGATCTTTATTGTGAGTTAGAGCAACGACCTAATATCCTTTTTACCAGTGAACGACTGACTGTTCAAAAGTAGATATTATTCATTCTCAATTTGAAATTGAACTCACGAAATAGATAGACAGATAACACTTTAGAAATAGTATCAGACGATCACGCTTAAAGCTTACACATTGTCCCATGTGAAGCGCTCGTAGCGTAGCTTGCTTAGACGTTCTTGATTGTTCGTTGAAGTTAAGCATTGTTGTGCGCGGTCACAATTTGGATGGGTGACCGCAAGACCGCAAGTCCGCATGAGCTAGTGGCCAACCCTTGTGACGAAGTTTTTAGGCCCCAGACAATTTAACATGCCCTCCGAAGCACGGAAGCGCTCAGCTCGTAATGCCACTTGCGGTCACCCATCTCAATTGTGACCGAACACAAAGTTGCTTAACTTCAACGTTCAATCAAGAAGGTCTAAGCCAGCTACGCCACGAGCGCTTCATGTAGGCACAGCTTTGATATATTCGAATATCATCGGATCGCGTTTGCCGCTAGGACAATGCCTGAGACGTTCTTATCAAGAAAAGTGTCAGCCTAATCAAGCGGGTAAAGGACAAGAAATATAGCAAGAAATATAGAGAAATTTAGAGCCGAGATCAATTCAGACTAGAACTAGCTTTAGCAGAAAAGTGAACAGGTTTTTGATTACAGACTACACAAGAACTAAAAGCTTTGAGCAGGCGTAGAATATGTAGTAACATTCGTGAATAGAAACTAATCTGTTATTGTTTTAACATTTGTAATAGTAATTGTTATGGAACGGAGTTGTTGGTGAATATTCTAAGAATCATAACATCATCGATGAGAATCGAGATCAGTGTCAGAAAGTGTGTGAAATTTCTTATTTTCTTTTTGCTAGTTATTATTCAATTAGTTTTTTGCCTTTTATTGCATTCTGTTTATCTGAAGCCAATTAATAAATATTTGTGGACATTTCACACAGTGCCATCTAGCCCCAAACTGAACAAAGCTTGTACTATGGGAACCAGATGGCTGATAGAATACTTATTTATATTTTTTTGTAAATACATACTTATAATACATAATACTACAACACCGAGACCCGGAAGAAATATTTGCAGAACATACAAACATTTTTCCCGTAGCGGGAATCGAACCCGAGCCTCTTGCGTCTCAGCTGAGCACTTGCCTGCCTCGCCACCGAGGTCAAAAGAATGATGAATCAGAAGCTGGTCACGTCACTTATCTCTGTAATAAATTTCACGGCAACTTTGGAGTTACACTTCTAGTTATTTTGTGATACTCTGTGGCAAATGGCACGTAAATAAAAACGCTTGAAAAATAGACGTTGTGTTGGAGGTTGTCCTTTTTAGCCTTTAAAGGTGAAATTGAGGTTTCTCTTTGTGATAAAAAAATAATTTGAGATAAAACATCAATCGGAGATGACAGCCTCTGTAAAGGTGTTTATGATGTATATTCTACTAAAATATTAAAAGCTTACCTACGTAGGATTATTAAGTGTAAATTTATTTTTGCTGATTCATAGAATTGTAATGTAAATAATAAAGTGAATACCGCCCACGTGAATGCATAGTTTTGAATCCACAGTAAGATTACATGAGCCGTGGGTGTCAGAAACCCTTTGCACAACTAATGTCCAAAATACAAAATGTCCAACTAGGATAGTTCAGTGGATTTGTGTTATTTAGGACTTTCGTTTTTCGAGATAATAAGATGACCTCGGTGGCGTGGCGGGCGAGTGCTCGGCTGAGACGCAAGAGGCGCGGGTTCGATTCCCGCTGCGGGAGAAATGTTTGTATGTTCTGAAAATATTTCTTCCGGGTCTGGGTAGCATTATAAAAGTATGGAGGTATTTTACAAATAAACGTAGGTATATAAGTATTATATCAGCCATCTGGTCCCCATAGTACAAGCTTTGCTTAGTTTGGGGCTAGATGGCGCTGTGCGAAAAGTCCACTAATATTTATTTTTTATCTTTTCATCAGTATTTCAAGCTTCGGGATTTAAACAAACGATCCAGTGCCCTGTCTCTTGTTTTCAACTGGATTTATTAAATTAGGGCATTCCGTGAAGTCGTGAATGCAAGACGACGAAACGCGTCAGCCAGTTTTATCTGGTAAACTAGCAAGATTGAGTTTCAACAACTGTTAGGAATGATAAGCGTTTGTCGCAACGAACATGCTTCAACCTAAAATCTTTATAAAATGTCATAGACCTTATGAATAAAGTGGGCTACAGAAACAATTTAAGCTATTACAATCCGTGGTAAATTTTTCTAATTAAAATTTTGGTGAATCTTACCTAGGTATATTAAAAATGCGAAAGTTTTGTGAAGATGTCTGGGCTTCAATCGCGCCTAAACGGCTGAACTGGGTTGGATTATTATATTGACTATTTTTTATCCAGGTATGGACCACGCGAGCGAAGCAGCGGGCGGCAGCTAGTCCTTCATATTGTTTTCGACAGAAATATTCATTAGTCTAAGATCGGATTCAACCCTGACGTTAGGATGGAGGGCGGTTTACAACAAAAGATGGCAGTGGTGGTCTAGTGGTAGCGGCCCCACCTTCTAATCTTAAGGTCATGGGTTTAAATCCAGTCGTGCATCAATGGTATTTTCTGTTTGAAAAAATTAGATGAACTTTACTACTACTCTCAAACGTAAAAAGTTCGAAAACATTGTGTCAAGTGCACGAAAGGAGCCTTTGAGGCTCACTTTAAATTCATTCGCCACTCTGGTTCAAAAGAACTAGTGACACGACTAGATAGATAGCCAAAGATGTAGAATATCCCCGCAGCAGGACAAAATTGATTTATTCACACTTCTGCTTAGGAAGCGGTTCCATATTCTACTAACGGACTAAGGATTTTTTTATGATAAAAATAAGAACCAGGCAACTAGGCAGGGTGAAGAATAATAAAATGTGTGTTGTCTGTCACAAACTAGTGGAATACTTTAAATGGGCGTATGGGCGTAGGTACTGACAGAACACAAAGGGCCAAACCCCGCCAATCCAGGCATATACGAACAACAGTGTTCAGTAGGTAATTGGCTTCGCCAATTTCACTCGATTTGCAAATTGGTCTAGCTACAACGTGATTCTCGCCTTTTTTCGCTGCTTTGCTTATTCGCTTAAGTAAACAGATTTTCTGAATTAAAAGTCTTTAGTGTTTTTGGCAGAGGCAGCGGAACATTTACGCAGAATGTCGTGACTTTCTAACTTGATTAAATCAACAACATAACATTTCCGTATATTAATATTTTCAAATTTGTTACTTCTCTGTCTCTCTGGACACATAAATGTATCCAGCTGCTTCTCTCCCCGAGCATGTCGTGAAAGCCGACTAAGGGATAGTATCCTTTCCAACATGGCGGACCATCTATATGGGCGATGGGCTGATCACCTGTCACCATGGTTCACCATATCCATCTTGGGTCTTAGAATCAGGAATGGCTGCAAGTTTTCTTATGATTACTTGAGCATTCTATCAGCCATCTGGCGCCCATAGTACAAGCTTTGCTTAGTTTGGTGCTAGATGGCGCTGTGTGAAATGTCCACAAATATTTATTTCTGTTTTTCAGACCAATGTGGTGAAAGGAACTTTTTTTGTTAAAAACGCTCCTTTCATGCATTTGATGAACTGGCGAGGAGGTTTTTACGTTATTATTTAGAACCATTGTGTCGAAAAAAAATTCACCCGAAGATGTTCCTTTGGTGCACTTGACGTATCTTGAAACTGACAAGAGCAGCAGAAAGAATATAAAACGCTTAAGGCCCCGTTCCCTCACGGCGGCTCTGAGGATTAATTGGTAAATTAACTGAGTAAGCCTCTGTAAAGGTTAAGGTAATGTTTAACGTGATTACATTTTGTTGAGTGTGTAAACAACGTTGGATTTATTGCTTTAAGCAGCCATAGACAAATACTGCGACGTTATTTATTGCGAATTAGGGTATGTGTCCCCATCATACTCAAATAAAAAAATAAAATGAAAATTACATGTTGTTCTGCCGATCGGAAGTAGTTACAGTACAATCTGTATAGGGTCACTTTTAAAAGTCTTAAATCTACATTATAATTTACACCTGTTTATGGTAATTATTATAGTTAGATTCAGTTACTAGAAACAAATAAATATAAATATTTGTGGACATTTCACACAGCGCAATCTAGCCCCAAACTAAGCAAAGCTATGGTGACCAGATGGCTGATAGAATAGGTACTTATATACGTTTTTTTTTGTAAATAATATAACATCGAAAAATTTCTCACGTAGTAAGAATCGAACCCGCGCCTCTTGCGTCTTAGTCGAGCACGCGCTTGCCACGAACCACAGGACGTCGAGTATAAGAATGGTATCGATTCTGTTGGGTATTTTCTTAAACTTTATTTAATTTGACAGTCTTAAAAATATTGGCGTCCCTTCCTTATACATTGAGACAACAGGGGTCGCTATAATTTAAGAGCTATCAAATTAAGTTTAGAAGAAAAAATAGACAACAGAATCAACGTTAATGTATTACCATATTCTATGGTTGAAGGCCCAAAACCCTTACTATTTATTTCTGTCTCTCGTGAGGTAAAGTGCCATTGTTTTCGAGTACAAAATGACCGTATTAAATCACCACTCGCCCTTCGCCCTGCCGATGACAGTGACAAAGATATTTCAGAGTTCGACTTTCATAGTTGTAATGTATTAGGGTCATTTGTGGGGGAAGTGCCCTCAAGGGCCCTATGAATCAGTAGGGTCAGTGGGTCACTTACTCTTATGTTTTTGCCTAACTGACGGACGAGTAGTGCGTTCTATTTATCTAGCCGTGCCACTATTTCTTTCGAACCAGTGTGGTGAAAGGATTTAAAGTGCGCCTCAAAGACCCTTTCATTCACCTGAGACATGTTTTCGAACTTTTTATTGTTCTACGACATGCCGGTTTCCTCACGATGTTTTCGTTCACCAATTGAGTGTAAATAAAACGAAAAACCCTTTGGTGCATGACTGGATTTGAACCCACGACCCTAGGATTGGAAGGCAGGGCCACTACCACTACGACCAGTGCTCCCAACCGGATCGGTCAGACCGTTCGCTAGTGCGTTTCTTATGTTTTTTTGTGTCATTCTGATTCCTATAGTACAAGATACAAGTTTTGCTTTGTTTGATGCCTAGATGGCGCTGTGTTAAACTTCTTATATTAATCTGCTTACGCATTTTGTAGCATCCAAACGGCTGGATTAATTTTCGTGAATGACAAGTCGTCTAGAATCTAATAGTTAAATATGTTAAAAAAATTATCTACCATCGCCCTTATAGATGGTTTATCGTGTTAAAGAGGATACTATCCCTTAGTCGACTTTTACAACATGCTCGGGGAGAGAAGCAGCTGGACCTATGTTTTTTCTTAACTTCCAGTCCAACGAAGAACCTGTAAAGTCGAAAAACGTCGCCGGACTACTTGTATAATTAGGCTGTACCACTGATGGTACAATTGGAACCGATTTGTTTCAATTGTACCATGATAAATAAAAATAGGATGCTGCGCGGATTTCCTCGCATTTTATAGCTATCCAACGAGGTAACGTCGCCAGCCTTTTGGGGACCTTACCTGCGGTCGGTGATCTGAGCTCTGTTTTCTATCTGTAGGCGAACTTAGATAGAAAACTCATGACTGAGCTCATTTTTATTTCTTATTATTATACCGATTACCTTAAAGTTTTTAATGTTATTATAGTTTGTCTTTGTAACTGTGTTCTAAATACAGTAGTTATATTTTTGTCAAACATAAAATACCTAATTAACGCTTCTTCTAAATGCCTAGTCAAGGTTTTTTTTTAGTACAAATTGATTATTTAGTAGTAAAATATAGCAAGCTTTGGTAAGGCTGAGTCTGTTAGTAAATGCAAAGGTATATTTATGGCGGCCGGCGGTTATCTTACGAATATTTCCGGGACCACTTTACTCGTATTTCCGACACGTTTATTACGCAAACATACTGACAGACCCAGTTTATGTGGATTAGTGGCATACGACAGGAGAATACAAGACTTCTAAATGATCCAGCGAACATTGTTTTGACCTTTGGATAATTTAATAACTGTTGTGGGCGAAAGACCGTTTAGTCTACTCAGGAAAAATACTGTAAAATTAATACTTAGAAGAAATATTTTATGTTTCAAAGGGTTACTCAAATAATAGTATTAAAACGTATTATTTTAGTTATTTACATATTATTTTAAATAATACGTTTTAAAACGTATTATTTTAGTTATGGATCATGCTGTGCCGACCCCACATAGAGTGGGATAAGGGTAGGAAGATAATGATGATGACGACTTCAATGAAAAATAAGTTAAAGGTCAGGCGTTCAGATTTTGTCAGGACATCAGTGGCCATCGCCAACACTCATTCGAATTTTGAGTAAGAAAATAAATTGTCATTTCAAAATTTTATTTCACGACTTTAAAATATTACTTGAGAAGTATAAATCTCTCAGACATCCAATTTATATGGGATCACCTAGGGACCGTTTTCTATACACCAGTGAAAGAATCTTCAAAATTGGCGGCAGCTAGTTTGAAATAAACTTGCACTGAACATAATACAATGTGTTAACATGAAGCCGCAGGCGAATCCTTATTTATCTATGTATATGTGACTTCATGTTTATTCCCCGAGAATTTGGTCTCTGTGATATTCAGCGTGGTCACCAACATGATGGATGAACGGTATAAATAATGAGCACGAGGGAAAAAGTCGAGTGGAACAAAGAATGCCAATTTATCTGTGTCTCTTTTGATCTTCAATAAAAAATACTACTTTGATATCCAACTTTTTTTAAACAAGCTACAGAATATTGTTTATCTCTTTAGTACCCTGAACACAAGTAACCACCATTGTGTTTTCCTCTCTAGCGACTGAGAGCATTGGTGGTCTAGTGGTTACGGCCCCGTCTTTTAATCCTAAGGTTGTGTGTTCAAATCCGGTCGTGCACTAAAACTAGTAGGTAGGTAAAGCAACTTTAGTAAACAATTGTATTCAAACTTGTACAGCGAGACAGAACAGATATCTTTAAAATAAATTCAATATGAATACACAACCCTCACAATTTCGTAGGACATTCGCAGGACCAGTTTCTATAGGTATTTTTTCTACAGTTTCTAGCCAGCTATTATAGAAGAGCTTTTTTGACGTATTAAGACACCAGTAACAAACAACACCATCATCACTAACAACAGTGCAAGTAGAAATGGTACATGGCTTGAAATAGTTTCAATATTCTTTTGTTTAGTTGCTAAAAAAATAGCCAAATGTGGTTTCTTGCCTGCATTTTCCACGCGTGTTTGCGTTACGAACTTAGATATAAGACAATCATGTCCAATTGGTTCTAGTGATTTTAGGGAATAAAGTACTTTTGAAATTTGATTTTGCAACGGCCTCAATTCGATAGATATAGAAACAGGTGCTAAATGGATAAAGCACAATGAATGCTCTTTTTATCTCACTAATTTCCTCTTCAAAAGTTCTTCTCATAAAAGTTAATTAAAAATCATTTTTCCGGCGTCTTGCTGGGATTTTTCTTCGCTTTTATACTAGAAACTTTATCAAAGGAGCGCACAGACATAGACCTGGTGAACGATTAGCGTATCTGCAAACTCTTTATGAAATTTTGACTTTATGCGATTTGGTGTGCAAACGTCATCAGCGATCGAATCAAATTTATAAATTACTAGCTGCCGCCCACGGTTTCTCTCTCGTGGTACACGGATGAAAAATAGCCTTAAGTTAATCCAGCACATGTACTTTGTTTATTCCAAGTTTCATTCGAATCCGTTCAGCCGTTTAGGCGTGATTAAGGCACAAACATACAAACATCCTCACAAACTTTACCATTTATAATATAGTAGAACAAACAGACAATTTATACATAGGAAAACAACGGTACTCAGTAAAGTTGTTTGAAAATGGTTTGAAAGTCATTAAGACAGTGTGATTGTGAGTTATGAAATCATAAGCGGAAAACAGCGGCCATTATTCGAGGCGCGGAAGTTTTAATTAGTTCTGTTCCGGCACCTCGGAGCACGTGAATGGAACCTACCTAGGATTACTTAGCACTAGGCGCACTAAATATGTAGGTATGTACACTAATTCTGCTAGAAAACACTGTAAAACTACGCAAATTGGGTAAACATTTCGTGAGAAAGTAGAAGTAAATGTGACCTACGTGCATTATTTTCCAATTCAATTGTGTCGCCTGTTTCATTTTCCGAACTAACCTGTGAGACTAAAAGGCCACTTTGAGCAATTCATCTTACGATTTTGTAGCAAATCCTAAGCGATTTCTGTGATTTTTATAAAATTGTCCACATTGATTCAGCAGCAGATTCATATTAAGCCGTAAAATGGTTGGAATTTTAGTAAATCGTACGCAATTCAATTCAGCAGCAGATCTGATAAAGTGGCCTTTTTAACCGTCTTGATCTGGAGATCTGGAAATAACCATGTGAAATGAGGTTACATTGACCCTGCTTGCATCTAGATCTAAAGAAGCATACACCAATAAAAAGATATACACAAAAAAGAAATTATAGGGAATGTTCGATTTATTAGTTTCTAGTACATATTAGTTTAACTTCAGAGCCCAATAGATGGCGTTAATTTAAATTAATGTACAATTTATTTAATGTTTGAGTGAAACAAAACTAGATGGCAGCACAGGATTTTTTTTCAGCACGCGCTATCGTCACGTTTTGTAAATTATACCACATAGGGCCACGTAATATGAATAAAGTAAGCTTTCTGAATACAAATTTCGCGTTTTATTATCGTAAAATAATTAGATCACCAAGGAACGTGAAGAAAGAAGGCTCTGCCATCTAGTAGTAGCAATCCAAAACATTAGGCTACGTTGAAGGTACTAGGAAACTTGGCTATTATGTGGCATGGCAGCACGTTCCCAAAAAACAAAAAATTGCAAAAAGACATTCGACCCATCGCAATTACTGACCGTGCCTAGCGCTGCTTATCTTCGATTATTTTTATTTTATTTATTTTTATCATTTGTTGTTATAGTGGTAAGCAGAAATACATACTCTGTAAAAATTTCAGCTCTCTACCTATTACGGTTACGGAACCCTAAAAAAGAGCTCAAAATGAACACATCATCATTTGAGTTACAAAATAAAACTTTATATTGAAACAAGTTTCGCTCGATAAAAGTTGGAATACTATCCGCCATCAATCAAGTGAAACAAGACTTTAAAACCGATCGGTTCCCATGCTCTGCATACGCAACGTTGCATGGACTTTGACAAATGCCTTACCATAATTCCCAACATCTCTCTCCTCCCCCCAAAGACTCTTGACCTGCAACACCCGCTTAACCCCAGCAGCTTCTCAAGGGTGATAGGGCTCAACGTACGCTGGCCGATGAGGAACATCGCTCTACTGATACCGGACCAAATGTGCCAAGTCAGAGGCTACTTATCTAAGCCATTACTCAGCTAAGTGAAAGGTATTTGCATTCAGCGCGGGAGCCAGGAAGTGGTTATGATCAGTTTATGATTGTGACGTGTTGCAAGCATGCTCGTGGAACATGTGGCTTTATCACTTTGTCTCGCTCTTTATCATACTAATCATACTAATATTATAAAGAGGAAAGATTTTTTGTTTATTTGTAACGAATAGGTTCCGAAACTACTGGACCGATTTCAAAAATTCTTTCACCAATAGTAAGCTACATTATCAGGGTCTAGTATAAGCTATAATTTATTTTAAAAAAAATTAGGGATCTGTAAGAAAATGGCAATATTGTAACCCAAGGTAGAAAACCCAAAATAGTTTTTTGCGTGCGCTGCGAAAACTATTGATTATAGAACAAAATCATGTACTACACGCGTAAGAAGTCACGAGCAACAGCTAGTCTTGTGATATTTTGAAGTTCCTTAACCCCAACAGTCACATCACATACATAGTCCTGACCCACACTAGGATTCCCTGTGTCGTAGGTATCAGAAACTACAAGTACCATGGTACCACAACACCCAGACCCGGAAGAAATATTTACAGATCATGCAAACATTTCTTCCGCAGCGGGAATCGAACCTAAAAGATTCATAGAAGCACTCAAACATGACAGGCATTATTGTAGAATCAATATTGCAATATTCTTTCTAATGTGGTAGGTTTTTTTGAGGTAGTAGACCCCTCCCTTTCTTCTTAGGTTGCTAACTTTGAGCTAACAAAAAAAAAAAAATTGTTATCATTGAAATCAAGGAAGTATTGTCTTAGTAAGAAGTTGGACACAAAGGGTCCAATTATCCCGAAGCCTCTCAAAATCTGTGAAAAGTAAAAATAAGTTTGAAGTACATAATATAGCTACAGAACAAATCTTTGTCAGTGTACAAAACAATGTGTAGTTAATTATAAGATTGTTAGTTCTTACCAAAATGGTATATGGATTTGAAAATTAAACAATTTGATCTGAGCTCTGTTTTCTATCTGTAGGCGAACTTAGATAGAAAACTGAGCTCATTTTTATTTCTTATTATTATACCGATTACCTTAAAGTTTTTAATGTTATTGTAGTTTGTCTTTGTAACTGTGTGTACTTAAATAAAGAAAATTTAAAAAAATCCAAAAGAAAGTTTTCGCAGGCAAAATCAAAGTTGATTACTCAAACGAAATAATTATGTACATCCTACTTTACAAAACAGTCAACAGAGATTTCTTTTCTCCGTGAAACGCGAAACTTGAAATCACGGGATAACGAGTTCGAAAACCGACTGAATTATGGTGTTTCTTTTGTCTTTGTTCGAGATTTCCATCGCAAAGACCAATTATAATGCGGGAACCCAAAAAGTCGGATTTTAAAAGTAAAAGAAAATGACTTGATGCTAGTACTTGTAGCCTAGATTTGAAATAAATCAGTTCAAACTTTTGTATTTCGTAATCTACTATCATCATAGCGTTATCAGAACCTTTAAATAAATTGTTATTTATTTATTAAAATCACAAGAATCGAACACTTTGTATTTAGCGAGGTTTCGCAAAAACTTTAATTTACTTTACCTCTCTGCGGGACTGGAAGTAAAGAAAAAGCATAGAATGCGTCCAGCTTCTTCTCTTCCCAAGCATGTCGTAAAAATCAACTAAGGGATAGTATCGTCTACAAAATGATGGACCACCCATGGGCGATGGGCTGATCACCTAGATCTTAGGACTTTAAATCAGAAGTGGCTGTAAGTTTTCTTATGTTTACTTGTGGCTCTGCCCACTCCATTAGGAATACGAGCGAGATAATATGTATTTATGTGTGTTTCTCAAAAACACACCAAAATTTACACCAAATTAGTGGGAACGCCCTGTAACTTTGGCCGCGTTTTTTTACCTTCCATTACTTCCACTAGAAGTTGAATTTCGGGAATTTCTTTTTTAGTACAACCCCTACACCATAAAAGGAATACACCCTCCAAGCTTCATGCTTCAGTCACTCAGCCAGTAACGTAAAAGTTTTATATACTTAGATTACATTTTTATAGTTTTTAGGAATGTTCTGTTCGTTTTTCAAACCAACAAACAACATAGATTCAAAAAGAAGTGATTTTGCGTTATTTATAAATATCAGCAGACAAACTCAAGTACCCTCTTAACAGGTATAATTTACAGCCTTTACTGCGATGAAAAATCTCCGCATAGCAAAGATTACAATGTAACTGCCTGTGTTTTCCTGACAGCACTGTTTGGGGATATTTTTAATCTTACGAACACGATCTTGGAATACATTAATTTGTACCGACCATGACGCTTGTAGCAGAGAGAATACAAAATTAGATGCCAAATCTAGCCATCCGCTCCAGCCTGAGGTGAACCTTATGTGAAGGGAGTAAGGTTCAGTATCAAATATGGGAGGTTTAGTATCTGGAAGGGAGTCATCATCGTTAAAACCTAATCGTATACAGGACCTCATTATGCAAGATGGGCCAGTCCATTAGACAGTCACCGCATCGTAACAGGAGTTTTTCATTGTTTAGACAGAGCTAGCAATTTGTCGTTGACTAGTAAATTAGCTTGTTTGTGCCCATAGCACTGGTTTCTAAAACCATTTACCTACCATCTATAGTAGAAGATTTATACAGCGTCAGGAGGCAACTTTTACCTTCACAAACGGGACGTTGTAGTGCTCGGGACGAATTAAAATGGAGTAGCTTTGCCCAGCACCTATTCCATCCTCTCAGCTTATCCGCCTTGTTCACAGGAAAGACATGGTCAATACGTGCGGAGCTGACTAAACCGCGGATTTCCTCAGGATGTTTTCCTTCACCGTTTGAGAGAACTGGTACAGCGCACATAAACTTTTCGCACAGAAAAATCCATTGGTATACGACCGGATTTGAATCCATGTTCTTAGGATCGGAAGGCGGGGTCACTACCAACTAGACCACCAGTGCTCTATGTCATAGAACTGTAGATATTAAGAAAATTATTCACCATCGTCTTTGCTCTCTATTCCCATGCTAGCAGTGATGGTGGCCGAGGTGTGTCTATAGAAATGTCGGACGTCCGGCAGCAAGATAGTCAAATAATATATTTACTCGAAGATAGTGAGCCACGAGTAAGTAGCTTTAAAAATCCTCGATTCAATAAAATCACTATAAGGATAGACTTCAAAAGGCTTATCTACGTCTGTTCGCAACGCGAAGTTAGATGGATTTGTGCACGACCGGATTCAAACCCACTACCTTAGTATCGCAAGGTGTTACAGCCTTTATCAAACAGCAATGTTTGTTTTATGCCTACCTTTAAATTTTTATTCCCTCCTTGAACAAAAATCTTGTTAAAATCTAGGTCTGGAGTCGGGGAATAATATTTTTTATTGTAAAGAGCGTCTCCTCGACGGCAAATAAAACGGCAATTGTGTCTAACGCAGCCTTTATTCCAGACAAACATTGTACTTCGTTTATTTTTTACCTTTTTACCCCCACTTGTGTCAACCCAGTTAGGTCCGAGGTAAGGGAAACAAACTTTGAGATATATCCTTTCACCTAACTTTCAAACTCTGGTTAACCACTGTTTAAACACTGATTCGCTCTGTCACTATTTATATCTGTGTGACAGAACGGACCCTGACTACTTTAAACAGTATTTAAATATAGAAACAGGGGTTGTTTGAAAAATACATAGGTACTGAAATGCTAAAATTCTTTATTGTACACAGAGACAATCACAAACAAAGCATTAAAAAGTACAAGTATAAAAGCGAGCTTAACTCTTTTCTACCAGCAATCTTTTTTTTTCTCTGCTGGACTGGGAGTAAAAAAAAAAATTAGAGTGCGTCCAGCTGCTTCTCTCTCCGAGCATGTCGTAAAAGTCGACTAAGTACCTGGTATCCTCTCCAACTTGATGGACCTGTATGGGCGATGGGCTGATCACCTATCACTACTATAACTTCTATATTAATTTCCCCAAGGACTCTCTTATCAACAATAATCTCAACTACATATTTTTGACTATTACGCGGTTCTAATATTCTCCTAACGGACTACAGATTGTTCATTACCTTGACAAAGAAATGAACTAAGAACTCTTTTTGACAGATAACAGTAGAATATTGCAACCGGGCAATGTCGTGTACTTCACACGTGCTTTCGAACTTATTAGGGTCTACGACATGCCGGTTTCCTCACGATGTTTTCTTTCACCTTTTGAGAGCGCTAACATAGCGCACATTGCCACTTCGAATAGCTTATACCAAAAGCTATGTCGATGACTTTAGTTATAGCAGGAAAACCCCAATGATAGCTCCATAGCACGCTGCCCGACAACTGACATGAATGTAAAAATTACAATACAAAATATCTTTATAGTAAAAACACAAGAAAAACACAAAAAATAGGTATATAAATATACGTCATACAATGGGCGGCCTTATCGCTAAAAGCGATCTCTTCCCGGCAACCTTTGGATGGACAGGACAGAACTTTAAAAAGATAAGGACGGCAGTTACATTATTGGAAAAAATCTAGGGAAATACCTAGATCTAGATACCTTGCAATAATTTTATAACAAAAGAAAAATGTCACATCTTTTTTTTCTAAAAGGACATTTCGTGCATGGAAAACAAAAAGTTTTCCATGTACGACCCAGAAACCAATTTTGATAAGTCCTTCCTTCAAAGCCTTCGTTTTCGCCTTCCGTTTATTAAGTTGAGTGTTATCGCGGCTATCTCTTTGTGAGGTCCTCGGTTATCTGGCGCGGTTCCGCTGTCTCATCGCGTTCTCATTTTCAATTTTCAAGCGGATATTTCCTTGGGATTTCCAACGGGAAAGTAAAAATTTTCAATCAAATTGACGAAACTATCACTAAGGCCCTTTACCATCTATAGTAGATGATTTATACAGCGTCAAGAAGCAACTTTTTTTACCTTCACAAACGAGACGCTGCAGTGCCCAGGACGAATTAAGATAGTTTTACTTCTCTGCTGAACTGGAAGAAAAGAAAAAACACATAAGGCGCCTAGTTGCTTCTCTCCCCGTGCATGTTGTAAAAGTCGACTAAGGGATAGTATCCTCTCCAACATGATGAACTATCTATATAGGAGAAGGGCTGATCATCAGTCCCCATGGTTCACCATATCCATCATGGGACTTTGAATCAGGAGTGGCTGTAAGTTTTCTTATGAACTTGTGGCTCTGCCCACCACATTAAGGATACGGGCGTGATTGTATGTACGTTTTAAGTAAATAGTTTAACTACACAACTACAAGATAGTGTATTCGAATATTCATAGAAACTGAAAATAATATAAAAACTCTCACAAAGGCACATAACTCAGGAGAAATAATTCATTTATAAGAGAATTCGGTTCCGATATAATAAGAAACGATACCTAAAATTTATAGTCTATATAATAACTTTCTGACGCCGCCGGCGGGTTTTAAATATCTACTATAGAAAGTAAGTTATAGCGTTTGTCTGTTTTCCTTTTAGTACTAAAAATCCGAACGTTTGACTTGTGTCTCTACCATGGCATAAGATTTCAATGAAACTTGGAATATACATAGTTTGTGACCTGGAATAACATTAGGCTACTTTTATCTGAGTACCATGCGAGCATAGCCATGGGCAGAAGCTAATTAGCAATATGTAATTACGTCGGTATACATTCATTTCATTTTTAATTTTTTTTATTGAATAAGGTTTGTTTTACAAGAAGAATTACAACTAAAGCATCTTAAATGTACTTAGATAAGTAACACACGAGAGCCTGAACTAGGAATCCTTTGTTTCAGGCGCATAATAAATACTCTTTAGTTATTATTTTCAAATATACCAGCTATACCAGTACTCTCAAACGGTGAAAGAAAACATCGTGAGGAAAACCCGCAGCTTAGTCAGCTCCACAAGTTTGTGAAGGTAAAAGTTGCCTCCTGACGCTGTATAAATCATCTACTATAGATGGTAAAAGGCCTTAGTTTAGTTATTATTTTACCCGACTGTTTTGTTTTGCTTTGTCTCATGTTGTCTTTATCATTGAAACAAATGAAAAATGCATTATTTTGCATTGTATTCCTTAATTTGAGCTGCCGCTGAAGCCGGCGGCGATAGCTAGTTTCGAGTAGGGGTATTCTAGAGAGAATTTTAAAATACGGCACTACGAGCCATCGAAACTTTTTCAGACTCCTGCTGTGGAGAACGATAACTTTTATGTGGCATTTTAAGTTTTAATCGAGAGCAATAGTTTTATGTCAATTTCGCCTAACGTTATTTGTAAGTTTTAGTGAAGTTCTTAAACATTGTGTCAAGTGCATGAAAGAAGCTTTAACACTTTAAATCCTTAAGTCGTCAGGAGGCAACTTTTACCTTCACAAACGGGACGCTGTAGTGCCCGGAACGAATTAAGATGGAGTAGGCTTGCCCAGCTCCTATTTCATCCTCTCAGCTTAGTTGGGCTTGCCCACAGGAAAGATATGCCCAAAACGTGCGGAGCTGACTAAGCCGCGGGTTTCCTCACGCTGTTTTCCTTCACCGTTTGAGAGTACTGGTATAGCGCACATAAATTTTTCGAACAGAAAAATCCATTGGCATACCCACGACTTTTGGATCGGAAGGAGGGTTCATACCAACTAGACCACCAGTGCTCTTACCAGTGCCCACAGGGATATGGGCATGATAATAATGTATATTATGTATATATGAACGGCTGGCAGAAAACTTCACAGCCGTGCAGAGTTTTGCTTTACAGTAGTAGCTGCGTTTAGACACCGTCGCTGCCGAAGTGCGATACTATTCGATTGCTATTCAAACAAATAGCGAGCCTTTTGTTTCTTTCATTTCCTGCAGAAGTAGGTTAGCTCTCTTTCACCGGGACTGAGTATCGGGGAGATGTAGCAAAACGCATTTAAAAGGCACACTTTGGATACCATGATTTTAGCCAGACTTTACTCGCGAGTGATTTGTAGTAGAAATTATGTTTGGGAATAGTGGGATCGGGCGAATTTGGCACTGGTCTATACTTACAAGTTTCAATAAAAACAGGCAAGTGCGAGTCGGATTCGCACACGACGCGTTCCGTACCATAATTCCGTATGTACTCAAATGTTTCTTGTATATTTTATTTTTATTATAATGTTGCTATAGCGGCAATAGAAATGTACACTCTGTGAAAATTTCAACTCTAAGGAAACTAAGCAAAGCTTGTACTATGGGAACCAGATGGCTGATACAATACCTATATACTTTTTTTGGTAAATACATCTTTATGATACCTACTACAACACTACTACTACAACACCCAGACCCGGAAGAAATATTTGCAGAACATACAAACATTTCTCCTGTAGCGAGAATTGAACCCGCGCCTCTTGCGTCTCAGCCGAGCACTCGCCCGCCTCGCCTCAGAGGTCGTCAATAGTGGGTAAAGTCGTCATGATGACGATGATGATGAAAACTAAAGTCTTAAAATTCTAACTCAACTGAGCGCACATGTACACAGTGTATTCGCAGAAGCTTTAACTTTTTCCACATTCACGTTACATAATCACTTAACTTCGCGCGTATCAGCAAATTAAGTCCTTAGCACTAGTTCGTATGAGCTAGTGGCCAACTCTTGTGACGGAGTTTTTAGACCACCTAAATGCCTCCTTCATGACTTAACGACTTAAAAGCCGGGACTGACAATTTAACGTGCCCTCCGAAGCACGGAAACGCTCAGCTCGTAATGCCACTTGCGGTCACCCATCCCGATTGGGACCGCACACAACGTTGCTTAACTTCAACGACCGATCAAGGACGTTTAAGCAAGCTATGCTACGGCTTCAAGCGCTGCTCGGCTCGAGTCGCCTTTTATTCGCTTAATTACGACCTCAGTGGCGTGGTGGGCGATTGCTCGACAGAGACGTAAGAGGCGCGGGTTCGATTCTCGCTGCGGAAGAAATGTTTGCATGATCTGTAAATATTTCTTCCGGGTCTGGGTGTTGTGGTACCATGGTACTCGTAGTTTCTGGTACCACGATACAGGGAATCCTAGTGTGGGGTCAGGACTATGTATGTGACTGTTGGGTGTTATTTATTGTTAATTTCGATCGTCTTTTGTCTTTTCTGTTCTTCTTTTATTTTTAGAACTTCTTCGAAATATTTCAATTCATATTTGGAACATCCTTACAACATTCCGAAAATTAAAATTTTCTGACAAAAACTTCTTGGAGCGCGTTCTCATTTGGTGCACGTGACGTTGACGGCTCGGATGTCAGACTACTCAGAACTCTTCCAAGTCAGACTATTTTATGCTGTCTTCATCTACCGGCAACTTGAGACCTTTGCAATGTGTCCACGCTTGCCGACCGACGACCTGGACAGCACAAGTACCTAAGCACTACACTACTTCTGTACAATCACGCCAGTACATCCATCCAGGACTTCTCTCCTATCCTCTCGATATCGTCGACCCATAATGGCAGATGGTCAGTAAAAAAAGTTCTTTTTATTACAAAAATACATGCATACATATTATCACGCCTGTATTCCTAAAAGGTGGGCAGAGCCACGAGTTAACATAGAAAACTTGCAGCCACTTCTGATTTAGTTCTAAGATGAATAATGGTGAACCATGGTGACAGGTGATCAGCCCATCGCCCATATAAGTGGTCCATCATGTTGGAAAGGATACTATCCCTTAGTCGACTTTTATGACATGCTCGGGGAGAGAAGCAGCTGGACGTATTCTATGCTTTTTCATTACTTCCAGTCAAGCACAGAAGTAAAGTAAATTTCGAACTAAATCGACTCAATAGTATTCGATAACGCACAAACAAGTGCTAACAGGCAACTCGTTACGTTAATGCATGCGAAAATGAGTTTCGCCAAGTTAAATAACAAGGATTGCATATGTATTACACTAATTAAAATATTCACAACTCATTTATTTATATTTAGTTGGGATTCTTGGCTTAGCTCGCCACTACCACTTTTGTCATAAGAGTTGGCCACTAGCTCATACGAACTTACTTACTATTGTTTTACTGGCCTTGCCTTATAAAAAGTTTTTTTATCACTACGATAATTTTGAAACGTCTTTTGATTTTAAGGCCGTGGCTTCGAATCCAATCATGCACTGATCGAATTTTCGGTTCGTGAAAAATATGTGCGCTATACTCGGAACGACTTAGGAAAAAATTGTGAAACCAACATGTAGAAACTAAGCAAATAGTTCAAAAACATTGAGTCAAGATCTGAGGGAGCGCGTGACCGCCTTCTGATAGATCCCTGACAGCTCGAAGCGTTGAGTGCCGGCCATGGGCAACACGCTTTAGTAAGTAAATTCGTATGAGCTATGTCGCTCAGCTCTTGTGACGGAGTTTTTAGGCCTCCGTCATGGCTTAACGACTTACAAAGCTGGCATCGACAATTGAACGTGCCCTCCGAAGCACAGAAGCGCTCAGCTCGTAATGCCACTTCCGGTCACCCATCCCAATTATGACCGCGCACAACGCTGCATAATTTCGCTTTAGGAGAGTCGACACACACAACCAAAGTAATAGACACCCAGTTAACGTGCGAAGTATCTTCCCATCCATCACAAGAGTAGCGGCATTATTGACTATACAAAGTGTTATAAATTACGGTTTTACTGAGTAATTTCAGAGACGCGGCTTAACTAACCCAATCTGAGTACGATGAGGTTGACTTCAACTCTGTAATTTCAAGGTCCTATAAATCTGTAACCATATTAATATGGAGCCACCCGGCGCAACGATATTACATTTCACGTTTACGGTGGAACCTGCCGTAATTATAATTACCATTTTAATAACCTCCCGCGACTTGCACCAACCGTTAAACCGGAGTATAAAAATTTCTGAAGCAAGTTTTAGTGACGTTAGTGACGCCGTTACTTCTTCGCTGGACTGGGAGTAAAGAAAAAGCATAGAATGCGTCCAGGTGCTTCTCTCCCCGAGCATGTCGTAAAAGTCGACTAAGGGATAGTATTCTCTCCAACATGATGAGATGATAAGCAAGTATTCCCAAGGCGGGTTGACGTCTGGCAGGCGGCCGGTCATAAAACACCTTAGCCAAAACTCTTACAGCATGATCCAAGGATCCAATGATGATCCAATGATCAAGCTGTGCCGACCCCACATAGAATGGGATAAGGGCAGGAAGATGATGAGAGACGCCGCGATAGAGTTTCTACGCAATGTATGAAACGGTTATTCCCCGCGCCATTGAAACTAAGCTCGATATCGTCATCAATGACGCGAAAATGACGTTCCATACATTTTCGTAGTCGCTCTGTCATAAGAGACAGAATAAGGGACTTTGCCCACCATTGGGAATCATACTAATATGATAAAGAGGAAAGATTTTTTTGTTTGTTTGTAACGAATAAACTCCGAAACTACTGGACCGATTTAAAAAATTCTTTCAAAAATAGAAAGAAACTTTATCAGGGACCAATATAGGTTATACTATATTTTCAAAAAATTAGGGATCCGTAAGAAAATAGCAATATTGTAACCAAAGGTAGAAAACTCAAAATAGTTTTTGGCGTGCGCTGCGAAAACTATTGATTATAGAACAAAATAATGTACTACACGCGTACGAAGTCGCGGGCAACAGCTAGTATGTTATATTTTATATGAAAACTTAACAGAACTTTGCCCTTTTCAGGGAAGAAACGGTCCGATTTTCCGAACGGGACAGTAAGAGGAGAATAAGAGACCTGGTGTCCTAGAATATTCCTTGGTTTATCTGCCAGTAGAATATGCACTTATTCGGGGAAAATTCATAAAAATTGATATTTGCTACCAGTACTTTTAAACGGTGAAGAAAAACATCGTGATGAAACCCACGGCATAGTTAGTTCCGCACGTATTGACCATGTCTTTTCTGTGGACAAGGCCGCCTAAGCTGAGAGGATGGAATAGGTGCTGGGCACATCTGAATTCGTCCCGGGAATTACAGCGTCCCGTTAGTGTAGGTAAAAGGTGCCTTCTGATACTTTATATCATAAATAATACGGTTAATTATCTACTATAGATATCATAAGGCCTAATTTTAATGTATAAATGACTAAAGTTAAACTGTTGATGAAAGTAAGCGTTACACATAGTGTGTAATATTATTCGATTTTGGGTTACTGTTTGTTCAGTTTGGGTCGTGAATTTCAAGTGAACTACTTAAATTTATTTTGACGGCCTCGGTGGCGTGGCGGGCGATTGCACGGCGGAGACGCAAGAGGCGCGGGTTCGATTCCCGCTGCGGAAGAAATGTTTGCATGATCTGTTATTATTTCTTCCGGGTCTGGGTGTTGTGGTACCATGGTACTCGTAGTTTCTGATACCCACGACACAGGGAATCCTAGTGTGGGGTCAGGACTATGTATGTGACTGTTGGGTGTTATTTATTATTATTATTTATAGTTCTTTTTTAACGCATGTGATACCCGTGTGATTTTTACCAGTCTTCGGTGAAGCCAAAAAGGGTTATGTGTTTGACCTGTATATATTGTATGCATGTCTGTCCCCGGGTTCCCTCGCAACTTCTAAGTGATATGTCGTTAGATTCGTATGTTTATTGCGCTAATATATTATAGGGATACGGGCGTGATAACATGTATGTATTTTATATAATAAATGCTTTCATCAGTGGCATTTAAATGATATTTCCCTTACGTGTTCGTTTAGGGGACCTGACGTCGGCTCGCGAGAAAGCGTTGAATATTTTACTGTGACTTAAGCACTAGTTTCCTACTATTTTAAAATTTATCATCATCATCATCTGCAGCTAGATCGTATCTGCTGCTGGGTATAGGCTTCTCTGTGTTCTTGCCACTTTTCACGATCCTACGCTAGCTAGTGGATTACTGCTGACGCTGATAATGTTTAAATTTATAACATTTCCAAATTGATAAAAGCACAGACGAGACTTGAACCCACAACCCTGGCCTTACCGTGGCCATGCGCTATCCAGTTACGCTACCGTGCAAGCCAATATCACACTCGAATTTCAAAACTTTAGTTATAACTTGCTGCCGTCCGCGGCTTCGCTCGCGTTGTGCCCGGTTAAAAAGTAGCCTATCTAAATTATTCCGGCACACGTATTATGTAAATTTTAAATTTCATTCAAATCCGTTCAGCCGTTTGGGCGCGATTGAGGCACTAACATACATCGTCACATCCTTTTCTTAAACTCGTGCTTAAACTAACTTTAGAATATTTTTTTTGGGACGGCCTAGAATAAATAAATATTTGTGAACATTTCACCCAGCGCCATCTAGTCCCAAATTAAGCAAAGCTGGGCACCAGATGGCTGACAGAATACTTATTTACTCTTTTTTTTGTTAAATACATACTTTTATAATACTACAACACCCAGACCCGGAAGAAATATTTGCAGAACATACAAACATTTCTCCCGTAGCGGGATTCGAACCCGCGCCACTTGCGTCTCAGCCAAGCACTCGCCCACCACGCCACCGAGGTCGTCAAGAATGGACCTATTAGCAACCAGAAAGAACCAGTGATACAAGTTTTAGGTTACGAAACAAACGTGTCTTTTAGCACGGGTTTGGTAAAACCCGTGCTAAAAGACACGTTTGTTTCGCATCATGACAAGTGCGTTCTACATGCAAACATAATATTAATTGGTTGGCTGCTTTTATAAAACGGTCGAGTAATGTAACTGAAATATTAATAAAATTTTTGTATGATATTATTACGCAAAAAATATTTTTTATGTCCTTTCATGTTGTGTATTTTTTTTAGATAATTTCGAGTAAACGGTTCGTTGATCATTGAAATATGTATTTTATGTTCCATATTAGAGATAAAACCGATAAAGTGCGAGTCGAATTCGCACACGAAGGGTTCCGTACATGTACATAAATGTTTCTAGTATAGGGGCCCCCTTTTATTTTAATTATTTGTTGTTATAGTGCCAATAGAAATACATACTCTGTGAAAATTTCAACTCTATAACTTTTCAGTTCATGAGATACAGCCCGCTGAGAGACGAACGGACAGGGGAGGCTTAGTAATAGGGTCTTGTTGGCACCCTCCGGGTACGGAACCCTAAAAAGATCACAAGGTTCATTTTGAAACAACAAAAATACACAAGTCTGCCTGTTTATGATGTTTCAAAATGAAATTTGATTGAATTCATATTTATACATTTTTGAAGTTCAAAGTTCGAGAAAGACGAAAAAGGAAAAAAACGTGTAAAACCGGGATAAGAGACGCACAGGACCAAGGTTGGCCTTGTCCACAGGAAAGACATGGTTAATACGTGCGGAGCTGACTAAGCCGCGGGTTTCCTCGTGATGTTTTCCTTCACCGTTTGAGAGTACTGGTATAGCGCACATAAAGTTTTTTACACAGAAAAATACATTTGTACACGACTGGATTTGAAACCACGATCTTAGAATCGGAAGGCGGGGTCACTACCAACTAGACCACCAGTGCTCTCAAAAAAATGTATAAGACTATGAGAAAATAGATAAAAATCTTATCGCGAGATAACACAGCGGAATGCTTTAGGCGAAAAACACAGCAGAAAGGAAATCATGTTTGAAAATCGCGTTACCTCCGAAATTTGTCGTAAAAATGTGTTTTACGAGCTCCAACGGCCCTGCTTTACTATGATTACTCGAATGTCCTATACTCTGGATGTATTGACTTGTGAAAATGGGAAATTGAAAGGTTTTTTATTGCTATTAATTTTTTTGCTGAGTAGATAAAATGTAATATTGTTAAGAGTGACAAAATTCGGGATTGATTTCCAGTAGCCACAGTGACACACGCATACATACATATTATCACGCTAGTATCCCTAACGGGGTAGGCAGAGCCACGAATAATTTAAGAACACTTGCAGCCACACCCGATCCAAGAGTCCCATGTTGGATAATGGTGATAGTGACTAGTGATAGTGATAGTGAATACTCTTATATCATAGTATTCTTATAGTACTCTTAGGTGAGCACTGGTGGTCTAGTTGGTAGTGACCCCGCCTTCCGTCCCTAAGGTCATGGGTTCAAATCCGGTCGTGTACCAATGGATTTTTGTGTGCGAAAAAATTATGTGCGCTATACCAGTACTCTCAAACGGTGAAGGAAAACATCGTGAGGAAACCCGCGGCCTAGTCAGCTCCGTACGTATTGACCATGTTTTTCCTGTGGACAAGGCCGACTAAGCTGAGAGGATGGAATAGGTGCTGAGCAAGCCTACTCCATCTTAATTCGTCCCAGGCACTACAGCGTCCCGTTTGTGAAGGTAAAAGTTGCCTCCTGACGCTGTATAAATCATCTAATAAATAGATGGTAAAAGGCCTTAGGTTCCTAGGTATAATTATATCTTAACTTAGTTTATAAAATGTCTGTTCCTTGTTAGTAAAAGTAAGTTCGTATGAGCTGGTGGCCAACTCTTGTGACGGAGTTTTTAGGCCGCCTAAAGGCCTCCGTCATGGCTTAACGACATAAAAGACGGGACTGACTATTTAAGGTGCCCTCCGAAGCACGGACGCGCTATTTACAATTCCAGACAGACAAGCCATAAACTTGAAAACGGGAACTATTACAAAAAACCGATATATTTTTCAAACCCTACGACACAATCTCGAATGTAAATCTCGAACACGCCACGAGCCAACACCTCTGGTAGAAAAAGCCCTTGATAGAAAATATTCACTTTATCCAATTCCGGGGCAAATCCGGCGAGACGAATAGACGATATAAAATTGTTGCTCCCACCGCTTCTAATAAATCCGCTTATCTCATTCTCCCCACTAGTGACACCGATAACCGCAATTGTTGAAAAATCCAAAGATTTATTTGAAAAGACGGATAAAAAACAAAACAAAATGTAGACTGCATCTAGAGTCTTTTGTATCCCCTAAGCACTCAAGAATCTTTGATGATTTAAAAAGGTAGTCAGAAGCATGTCGCAAACATGTCACGAAGAAATAATGTTTTGTGAACTTAATTTAAGTTTTTATGTTATCACATTAATTGATTTTTTAATACTAAAATTCAAATAAAAATAAGTATTTATTTAACTTACAAAATCTCGACTGCGTTAAATTTGGTTAGCATCTGCCATATTCAATTTTTCCACACATGATGATGATGATAAATTTGTGGAATTTTTATTTCTTTGGCTTTTTAAAGCCGCCATGTTGGATTTTTGACAGATTATTATAGCCTATGACCCTCTCCTTATTTAGATAAATTCTAAAGACACCTCATTTGCCAAAATCCGTTCAACCGTTTGGACTACAACTTCAGCCAAAGGGCATGCACATACATATATAACCCCAAAAGCATTACCCTCCTTCGAACTCGGGTAAAAATAAATTATACTGTTGCTAACTCTTCTCATGTCCAAAAAAAGCCGGAGACAGCCACCAAAAGCCAGCTCCCCCATCCCTAACCCTGCCTCATCTGATTTATGACGAGTAAAATGCGTTCTGAGGAGATGGTATGTTTTTGCCATTCGGCTTGTCAAGTCTGCGTTTCCCGATCACGTCCCGGGCGTTAGTGATTCTGAGCCGAGCTGTATCGGCGAAGTGGATGGATTTAAGAAAGATGTCTGGGAAGGGGTTAACTAGACTTTATTAACTGTTCGTTGAATTGTTTTATTCTGAGCAATCTCTGTAAAGGACTCTGAATCAAGTTTGCTGCCGTGGTTATTCATTATGGTGCAAATAATCTGTACTTTCATTTTATTTTTGGGTGTTGGCCCCCCCACCCGAATGGACCGATGGCATTGAGAGTCGAGGGTAGTGTGGACGTAACACAAATCGTTCGTCTCGGCAGTATATTGGGAGGCATATGTCCAGCAGTGGACTTCTAAAGGGTGATGATGCTGATTTGTACCTTAAGTATGGTTTACCTTTGAACAGATTTTGATAGACTTTTAAAGTTATTTGTAACTAGTGAATACCGGCGTCTTCATTTCCGCTTCTAGAATGTATCTATATTCCATTTTATTCGTTAGATTTTCAATACGTTCTTTAAAAATCTTACCTACCTACTTCACTGTAGGTTTTGTTTGTTTGTATATTTGTCCCAGCTTTGAGTGTTAGTCAGTAAATCTGAAGCGTTCGTGGCGCAGCTTGCTTAGGCGTTCTTGATTGATCGTTAAAGTTAAGCGACGATATGTGCTGTCGCAAATTGGGATATGTGACCGCAAAGTGGCATTACGAGCTGAGCGCTTCTATGCATCGGAGGGCACGTGAAACAGGCGTTAAGCCATGACGGAGGCCTAAAAACCCCGTCACTAGAGTTGGCCACTAGCTCATATAAACATACAGTAAATCTGATCGATTATATATATTTAGAGAATCACGTCATTGTGTATTTGTTAGTGTTAAATTAAGCGGTGTTAATGAGGAATGTGCGAGTTCTCATTAAAAGTAATGAGCGCTTTTGACGTTTGCGTCGTTCAAGCGCAGGTGAGAGGTTAACGAGCTGGCGGGGGCTGCTCCCCAACTACTGGATGAGATACTCACATTCAATTATTTTAAACAAGCGCTCGCGGCGTAGCTTGCTTAGGCGTTCTTGATTGATCGTCAAAGTTAAGCAACTATATGCGCCGTCACAAATTGGGATGGGTGACCACAAGTGGCGTTACGAGCTGAACGCTTCCGTGCTTCGGAGAGCACGTTAAATTGTCGGTCCCGGCTTTTAAGTCGTTAAGCCATGACGGAGGCCTTTAGGCGGCCTAAGAACTCCGTCACTAGAGTTGGCCACTAGCTCATACGAACTTACTTACTTAGTTATTTTAAACATTTTTTTATTCATTTACAAATACAAACTATAATCACATTCAAAACTTATAGGTAACTAGCTCCCGCGCGCGGCTTCGCTCGCGTGGTACAAGGATAAAAAATTGCCTATATGTTAATCCAGTACATGTACCATGTATATTCCAAGTTTCATTCAAATCCGTTCAGGCATTTTTGCGTGAAAGGGTAACAAACATCCATACATATAAAACGGATCGGTATAATAATAGTAAATTAAAATGAGCTCAGTTTTCTATCTACATAAGTTCGCCTACAGATAGAAAACAGAGATCAGATAAGGTCACCAAAAGGCCAATTTAAGGTCTCCGCCCACCATCTCGTAACCGAGCATACAATCACGATCCCGGCACTAAAATGCCAAACTCTAAATATACCTCTATACTCTGATAGACTTCTATACTCTGATGATGATTATTTAAGCTGTTCCAGTTAAAGTAACTCCGCGTGCAGTTAATTCGTAGCCTGAGCTTTTTGCCTCACGCGTGTTTTCCCAAGACTTTCTTGAACTTGGTTTTTGTGATCGCATAATGAGTTGCTGGAGGTATTATAGGAATAAAAGTCTGGACCTTTAGATGCAGGGTAATTACCTGAAAAGCATAATTACTACTAGGTATGTACATTAAAAGTTTCTTTGAACTAAGGTCATTGATACGAGGCGTCTCGGTTTTTTTTTGAAAGTGAACCTTACATCCGATTTTGTTAAGGATTTTAATAATGTATTACCACATTTTTAGGGTTCCGTACCCGAAGGATACCAACGACACCCTATTACTGAGCCTCCGCTGTCCATCCGTCTGTCTGTCAGCGAGTTGTATCTCATGAATCGTAATAGGTAGGGTTAAAATTTTTACAGTGTGTATTTTTACTACTAACACAATATGGATTCATGGTCTGCATTAAACGCATTTTTTTTATTGCCGCTGTAACAACACAACAAATAATAGAAATAAAATACAATGAAATAGGGGGTCCCATACAAGAAACATTTATGTACATGTACGATAGTACGGAACCCTTCGTGTGCGAATTCGACTCGCACTTGAATGGTTTTACGCGGAAGCATGAATCTTGGACGCTGATTTCTATATTTAAGTCCGTGCGTAACTCAACATTCGTGTGGATATTATTAACAGTGCCACTTAACCTCTAACTAAGCAAAAATTGTATAAAAAACAGAGGCTGATAAAATAACTAACTTTTCTACAATTTTATACAAGTACTCGTAATTCATCTAGCATCTGCCAGTGGATTTTCTCTCAAAGTACCTTCAAAGATAAAAACTATTGGAATACTGGTAATATCATAAACTATTTAAAATTTTAGCCAAAACAGTTTGTTTATTAGATTGGTGGTAACAAACATACAAACGTACGGTGGGCCAAGAAAGTGGGCTACCAGCTTTGACAAAAACTTCTGTGGTAACTAAAATAACGCTAAGAAAATTACATTAGCTGACGACCTCGGTGGCGTGGCGGGCGAGTGCTCGGCTGAGACGCAAGATTCACGGGTTCGATTCCCGCTACAAGAGAAATGTTTGTATGTTCTGCAAATATTTCTCCCAGGTCTTGGTGTTGTAGTATTATGTATTATAACTATGTATTAAAAAAAATGTTATTAGTATTCTATCAGCCATCTGGTTCCCTTTGCTTTGCTTAGTTTGGGGCTTAATGGCGCTGTGTGAAATGTCCACAAATATTTATTATTATTATTATTTACCTTCAGAATATTATTGCACCATAGAATATATTTTGAGTTATGCAAATTTAAGCTAGGTTGCTAAGCGTTTTGGGTTTTTTTCCTGTAAGCTTATCTGCATTTTAATAAATAATTTCATTTCATTTCATTGCAAGGGGAAATCAAGTTCAAGGGTTCAACAAACTTCAATCTTCAAGGGTGACAGAACACATTTTTGGCCGACTGTACACACACCCCAGCTTACATATCTCTTCCTTACCATCTTATCCTTCAAATTTTACACAAGCGAGCGGAAAAAACCACCGATTGCGACAGCGAAACGCAAGTCACTTTCGATCATTGAAAATTCATTGAATTTCCCAATTTTCCCCGAAACTTCCAGGAACTTACAACTTCCGCCGACATCAAACACCATTTATATCGCTGCTAAAGTTCGGCAATAACTCGCGGGGCGCCGCCGAACTTGCTGAGATTCGGTTTCAATTTCCAAATTAATACGATTGGCCTTTGATTAAGCAAATAAATCGCTTCTTCATTTTAAAACTGAATTTCGTGTAAATTATTTGCATACCATCTTACATATATTATAAAATTGAAAAGTCTTAGTTTGCTTGAAATTACCGGCGTAAAGCTCAAAACGCAACGATAGCGCGTACTAACTTTACCTGTGCTGCTATCTAGTGCGAAAGTTTGTGAGGATGTTTGGATGTTTGTGCCTCAATCACGCCTAAACGGCTGAACGGATCTGAACGAAACTTGGAATATACATAGTACATGTACTGGATTAACATATAGGCTATTTTTTATCCGGGTACCATGCGAGCGAAGCCGTGGGCGGCAGCTAGTGTGTGTATAAATTAATAATTAGTATACATATTAATGACATTTATACGTGGTTACTATTTATTGCTAATGTACTTTTGTATATTTTTTTTTGGAATTATGGTGTGATGACAATATTTTTCTGAAAGTGGTTACATGATTTTGACACGAGTTGATGATTACATAGTATTGGAACTCTTACTTGTTTACATTTTTATGAAACCTTTTATCGTAACATATTTTTGAAAATTATGAAAATTAGGGTTGACGTCAGGCAGGCGGCCGGTCATAAAACACCTTAGCCAAAACTCTTACAGCATGATCAGCATTCATGCTGTGCCGACCCCACATAGAGTGGGATGAGGGCAGGAAGATGAAGATGATTTTTGAAAATTCTGATTTGTATATATCTTATTGACGCTGACTGTACCATTGAATATTACATCGACAATTTTATGATGTCTAACCTTATTTTTTAGAATTTATTGTTTATCGTAATCATCATCATCATCAGCCCAGACCCCTTCCAGTCTCTGCCAGCAGCCTTTCGCAAATCTTTACTCCACCTAATCAGAGGGCATTATAAATTACTGCCATTATAATATTGCCAAATTGAATTTAATTAGTTAGTCTAAGAATTTGTTATATTTTTGATCGATATAATTTTAGTCCGATAATCGAATATCTATTATGACTGAATTAAACAAACGCTTTGTTCGTTGAAATCACAAGGATCATTTTGAAACGTGACTATGAGTACCGTTCGTGACCAAATGACGGGGCTACGATAACGCCTGGAAACTTATTTGGTTGAGGCTATAATATCTTCTTTATAAACATTCAGATAGATGTTTTCCCAAACTTTAATCGAAGTTATGAGTAGACTTTGGAGATATTACCCCAATTATTAACTTTCAGCTTCCTGGTAGTGAAGGCAAAAAAAGCCTCCTGCCATCCTGTCTATTTAAAATAATAATAAAATTAATTTTTCGAATAATATAAAAGTACCATAAAACTTATATTTCTAAGATCTATCTACACAGCTGTTGACATCCACTTTTGCGTAAAAAGAAGCCTTTTTTTCTATCACGTCGCTCATGGCAGCCTTGTGCCAGGTGGATCCACTGCTCTCCTATACTGCCCTCACAATGTCGTCTGACCATCAGACAGGTGGTCTGCCTAACACTGTGTAAATTATCTAGTATATGGACCTTATTTTATTAACTGTCAACGGTCTATTTGTATAATAATGTAGCGCAACTCAGCCTGTCTTCAATTCTTCAAATTCCTCTCCATCCAAAGGTTGCCTGGAAGAGATCGCTTATTAGCGATAAGACTGCTCGTTGTACATTACCTATACTTATTTTGTTAACTAGTTATTTAATTTGTAAGATGTGCAATAGAGAATTTTCATTAATTCATTCAATAATATAATGTACCTATGTATAAATAACAAGCATTTTTCTGCAATCATTGCACAGACCAAAATACTGAAGCTGAAATTTGGAAGATGGCTTCATCTTTTAGTAAAACCTAGGCGGGAATTATCAAAATTCAACCATTAAAGTGGTTAAAAGGGGTGAAAACATTTGTATAAAACTTTTTAACACGTAGTGCGATTTGCTTGAAACTCGGATAATACTGTAAATTCAAAATAAATGGACACGTATTTCAGGGTTTTTTTAAATAACCCTCATAAAGGGGTAAAATGGGGTCTCAAAATTTAGTCCTCGCGAACGAATCCGCGCGTGTATACTAGTTATACATAAACCGTTTGTTAATTTTTTAATTATAAGCATTTGCCCCACGAGTAAACAAATTCAAAGATACGAAAACCAATGAGCAATTTTCTTAATTCAGTTTTAATTTTAATTTACAACTTTCTAAGTAATAAATCATTTTAGTTGGAGGGTTCTAGAATATTTAAATAGGTTTAAGTTAGTTAATATTCTGTGAAAGGGTTTTAAATAGTTAAATGGTTGAACGAGTTTTATTTAGAATAGTAATTTGAACAAAGAAACTTAGAACAGAGAGCTAGAAAAGATCACTGAACACCGTCATTTGAGCTCATCATCATCAGCTCACTTCAGTCCACTGCTGGACATAGGCATCCCCTGAGCCATCACGCCCTATCTTCAGCTTGACGCATCCAGCTTGACGACCTAGCCGGAGGGCGTCTTACATTACGTTCTCCGTTATGTGAAAGATAAAACCAAGATATTTATTGACTTCAATCGAGCTGAAAGTCTGCTAAAAATAACCTACGTAAGTAATCCAATCACCGTTTCCCAATATTCAGACAATCGATTGTCGCCTTTAACGATTTCCGATTCATTTGCCGCCAAAATTGACTTGGCGAGGCCTTTGATTATAATATTTACCATTTTCATTTGGACACTGTCACTGGAACACCGATTTTGAACCTTATTCACATGATATAAGGATGATAATTCGAGCGGTTACGTACAAAGTCAATTTAGCGCAGATGAAATTTATTTCATCATTTGCGTTCTTGAATGTTTTTCATTGCAAATGATCATTACCTATGATGCAATGTTAATTGAATGGTTAAAAGAAATTACTGAGAACATACAGCTAAAAAAAATGCAAATTTATACGCTGCCCTATTTTATAATCCTTACCGTTCCAGCAAAATAAGAGACAACTGGTGGTCTAGTGGTGGTGACCTCGCCTTCCCATCCTGAGGCCGTGGGTTCAAATCCAGTCGTGCACCAATTTTGGGTTCGAAAAATTGACGTGCGCTATACCTTTACTCTCAAACGGTGAAGGAAGATATCGTGAGGAAACCGGCATATAGTAGAACCTAAAAAGTTCAAAAATATGTGTCAAGAAGTGCACGAAAGGAGCCATTGAAGCGCACTTTAAATCCTTTCACCGCACTGGTTCGAAAGAACTTGATAGATAGATAGCAAAAAAAATCTGATAAATTTTGAAAGGACCCTGGGTTAGTCTGAACTAACAAAAAATAAATGCAATCGACAAAAAGAAAATATCTTTTACTAGCAACCAAGCCATTAAAAAGTAAAAGTTTTCATGCCAAAGTGCACAAGTAACTTGGCAAAAAAACCGTTTAGTTGCTCAATTTCACGGCAATATTAGGCACCTTACGTTATTCTACTTTAAGTTTTAAAAGACGTAGCGAAGTTTTAAAAGATGTTGAAACTTTGTTGTAACAATTTGGACTTTTGTAAATGTTTGAAAGGACTTTTGATAGGATTCTTTTAACAAAGCTGTTTGGAATTGATTTGAAATAAACTTCCAAAAAGCTAATAGCTGTTTTTTTGCTTATTTTCATTATGATATGGCTTTACGTTAAAACAGCTGACGTTACAAAAGCCGTTTCTTGGACGCCTTTCAGTTATCAACTCCTTCGTTTGCTTTGTGTATGTACTCGCATGAGCCTTGCATAGTTTTATATTGCGGGCGGGCGGGCGGTGCACATACCTGCATTTTGGTAAGCTCTTTATAAAGATTTAAGCGGATTAGTACTGGATATTTAACATCTACTTACTTATCTTCATATACATTGAAAAAATATACATAAAAATAGGCGTGTTTCAGTACAAAATAAACGTAAAAGTTATAACAAATGTTTGAAAAACAGTAAAAGACAAGACAGTAGCTTTTAACTGACATTATCAATAAAACGATTACGAATCTTATTGCTATTTTTTAATTTATTGAAAAAAAAGGAATTTTAGGACTACGTGGTTTAGTTTAGAAATAAATAAATAAATATTTGTGGACATTTCACACAGCGCCATCTAGCCCCAAGCTAAGCTTGTACTATGGTAACCAGATGGCTGATAGAATACTTGATGCTTTTCTTTGTTGTAAATGCACACTATACCCGGACCCGGAAGAAATATTTGCAGGACATACAAAAATTTCTCCCGTAGCGGGACTCGAACCCGAGCCTCTTGCGTCTCTTGCGTCTCAGCCGCCCGCCACGCCACCGAGGTCTTCTGAAACGAAGAAAAGTGGAAATTATAATCGCTACTATTATATATAGGTATGTTTAGCATGATTCCTGCATACGTTTTCAATTGCAACTATCGCGACGAGGGTAACATCCCAACCCAGGTAGGGTCACGCATAAATCCAACCGTACTAAAGTTGTTTGGCCGTAAACTCAGCCTCGCAGATATCTGGATTGCCTTTATCGAATATTATATGTTTTCTCTTTATTTATTTTATTTTTGTGGTATCGAAAACGATATTTTCCTTTTTTACTTTCTTTTGGTTTCCCTGGTTTGTAATAAGTTGCGGATGTAATGTGATATTGACTAGATGATAAAAGCTTGAGACGTTTTTTTATCGAAGAGGGAGTAAACATGCAAGCGTATCACCTGATGGTAAGTGATTATCGCCGCCCCATACACTTGCAACATCAGAGCAAATGCATTGCCGGCCTTTGGGGTAGGAGTAGGTTCGTTTCTTGAAGGTCCCTAAGTCGTATCAGTTCGGAAATACCGTTGGCGACAGCTGATTCCACACGGCGGTTGTGCGAAACTGAATAATGCTGGAACTCGTTTTATAAATCGTGTTACGAACAGGCGTAAATACAATGTAGATTTAAATCTTTTGAACGACATGAAGTAAGCCCTAGTTACAAGTTACAACTATTTTTCCGTTTGATAAACGAGGCACGCCCACAATCCACGCATATAGCATGTGGTACGAGTGTAATACTCTAGTTCGAAAGACGATAGCTCGATGTTCAATACCTCGATGTGTCTACCTCGTCGATGGGTCGTCACCTCGAAAGATCAGTAACTCGAAGGGTTTCTACTTCGGTCGGTCTTTGCCTCGACGGTACACTTCATCGATGAGTTGTTATCTCGAAAGATCAAGAAAGGAGTGACTTTTTTCAAATACCCACAATATTCACAGTTTTGTTAAGGTAACGACCCATCGACGAAACGTTACCGTCGAGGTAGACACATCGAGGTATTGAACATGGAGCTATCGTCTTTGAACTTGAGTGAACACTCACGTGGCATGGTTTTAAACCTTGACTCTACCTAATACCTATCCTCCAGATTTTCAGTGACCAAGTTTCCGAGTTCTTGCACTATCTAACTTTGTTTCCGATTCAACAAAGGGCGGGTAGTTGCGGTTTTCCCAAATACTTTGCGAGGAATCCTAATCCCGTCTACCCTAGTTAGCTGCTACGTCAAAGAGGCCATTTCTTTAGTTCGTTGTTTGAGGGTGCCCTGTATAGCGTTGCATACATCCCGTTACCGAAACACACACAAAAACATACCTTCCTTCATCGCATTCGGGTAAAAATATACAAATAATTAGTCTCCGCCCGGAACTTCGTTTTATAAACGGACGGACACCGTTTCGGCACAAAAAAAGCTAACAAAACTGTGTCAAGCAAACGAAGTCGGAGTGAAATTAAGTTTAATTCTCTGCAAAACTTAATATAAACTTTAAACTGTTTCGAAAAAACAACATTAATATCATGAAAACATTTTGAAGCGTAAAATTCAAATGTTTTCAAAAGTCAAGCAGAACGCGAAGCGGGAAGCATGGCGATCGAAGGAATTGGAGCAGAAATTTTCGCCTTTTCGTAGAGACTTCTTTGTATGGCACACTTTGATTTATTGAAATCTCCTACCTAGAACATTGAAATGAACACATTGAGATACAGTCATTACTTCAACTGTTAAAAAACACATAGGCTCGTATTAAAAATAGTTTCTATGCGTAAATCACGACTGCAGCATACATAGCTGTTTTTTCATTATTTTTTGGCTACAAATGAAGAAATCTAATTGATCGAGCATGTCGTAAATGTTGACTTAGGGATCCTATCCAACATGATGAGATACAACAAGCAAGTATTCCCAAGAAGGGTTGACGCCAGGCAGGCGGCCGGTCATAAAACATCTTAGCCAAAACTCTTACAGCATGATCCAAGGAACATCCTGTGCCGACCCCACATAGAATGGGATAAGGGCAGGAAGATGATGATGAGTTTTGCTTGTGTAACCTACCTTCAAAATCATTTCATTTTTTTTCCTTTATTCCACTAGGTGAGGTCAGTACAACCTGTTTTTCTCTTCCATCTTCTATTACTTCACACAATCCATTCACCTTTTCATGAGCCTTCAAGCAATGTATTCATCTACATATTTTCTTGAAAGTAAGTCACCTCTACTCAAAAGCGGGCCAGTCAGTCGTCTCTGTGACAAGATCAAGACAACTTCCAGCGCAACTCCTATAAGCTGATCAAATTTTTAAACTCTCCGCTTCAGCGCGAGAATTTTTAACTAAGCGCTGAATCAGGGGATACGCTTTGAATTAAGTTTTCAGAGCCTAAGTTTGCTCATGGGATTGTTCGTTTTACTGCACACTTTCCTCTGCTTTATTATCCTTTTGGTATTTTATACGAGGATCTTAGTTTATTTCATGTCGGTCGAGCAGTGAGGTAGACTGAAGATATTGCATAGACCGGATAGACGATGACATAATTATAAAAGAGCACTGGTAGTCTAGTTGGTAGTGACCCCGCCTTCCGATGCTAAGGTCGTGGGTTCAAATCCGATCGTGTACCAATGGATTTTTCTGAGCGAAAAATTTATGTTCGCTGTACCAGTACTCTCAAACGGTGATGGAAAACATCGTCAGGAAACCCGCGGCTTAGTCAGCTCCGCACGTATTGATGAGCTGAGAGACGTAAGCTGAGAGGATGGAATAGGTGCTGGGCAAGCCTACACCATTTTAATTCGTCCCGGGCACTACAGCGTTCTGTGTGTAAAGGTAAAAGTGGCCTCCTGACGCTGTATAAATCATCTACTATAGATGGTAAAAGGCCTTAGTTAGTTAAAATATATATTTAATTTTTTTTTACTTGTTACCGTTGGTTTAGATACAGTAGTTTATTCTGATTCGACGGACGCTGCAACAGGGACACTCTACAAACATTGCAAAACTTAAAGGGTTTCCTTGGACCTTCTAAATAAGACGAGTGGCGGTGGAGATGGCGTGTCGAGCGAGTGCTTGGCTGAGACGCAAGAGGCGCGGGTTTGATCCCCGCTACGGGAGAAATATTTGTATCTCCTGCAAATATTTTTTCCGGGTCTGGGTGTTGTAGTATTATGTATTATAAGTATGTGTGTATTTACAAAAATATTAAGTAAGTATTTTATCAGCCATCTGGTTCCCGCAGTACAAGCTGTGCTTAGTTTGGGGCTACATGGTGCTGTGTGAAATCTATTTATCATTTATGCTAAAAGCAGTTAAATTAAAATAAATTTAAATACAGAGCTAAATGTTGTATTTTCAAAACATTGTTAGAAATATCACAAAGTGTTTAACACTGTCTTAAAATGCTATATCACAAAATATTTGTTTATTTAATAGAAGCGCTTGAGCCTCAAGGCATTAAATACACCCTAAAACAAATACTTTGAAAACAATTCACTGGAATACAAACCAATATTGTTAACATTTTGTTATCTTGTAATTTTATGAAAATATGTAAATGCGACGTAAAAATGTTAACGTTAAAACACAATATCTAATTTTTAGGATTCCGGACCTCAAGGGTGTCAATGGGACTAACTAAGTCTACGCTGTCTGTCCATCCGTCCGTCCGTCTGTCAGCGGGCTGCATCTTTTGAACCGTAATAGGTAGAGAGTTGTTGAAATTTTCACAGAGTGTGTATTTCTATTGCCGCTATAACAACAAATAATAAAAAAATAAAAGGGTCCCCCATACGAGAAACGTTTTTACGGAACCACGAAGGGTGTGAGTTCAACTCGCATTTGACCGGTTTTCATGCCCGTACAATGGGGTGGGCAGAGCAACAAGTGATCATAAGAAAACTTGCAGCCACTACGAAGTGCCAAGTCCCAAGATAGATATTGAACTTGATTTAAGATGGTGAACCATGGTGATGGTGATCAGTCCATCACCCATATAGATAGTCAATAATGTTGGAGAGAATACAATCCCTTAGTCGACCTTTGCGACACACTTGGGGAAAGAAGCAGCTGGACGTTATGAAATAGAATAACTTTATATCTGTAAAACCACGTTTCATTTAGTAAAGTCCTTATGCAGTTAATAAATCAAACAATCATAAATCACAAAAACTATTTCCTCTGAATGTAGTGGAAAGTTTTTACGATAAATTTTACTAACATCCCATGCTTGGAATGCAAATAACTTACAAACTTTTAGCTCATGATGGACAAGATAGAGTCTGGGTCGAGTTTGTTACATTCGGTTTGAAAAATATTTTAGTTTCAAAACTAAGGAATTTATCATTTATTACAAACCACATTGCAACCACATAGAAATATTGTTACAAGAAATGCTGGTTATGAACTTGATTGTTAACAATTAGCTAAAATGAATATCAATATGGATTGTGGTTATGTTTTACGCGAGCACTGGTGGTCTTGTTGGTATTGACCCCGCCTTCAGTACTCTCAAACGGTGAAGGAAAACATCGTGAGGAAACCCGCGGCAGCGTACATAAATTTTTTGCTCAGAAAAATCCATTGGCACACGACCGGATTTGAACCCGCCACCTAAGGATCGGAGGCGGGGTCATTACCATCTAGACCACCAGTGCTCTTTTATCTTTATAGCTTGGAAAGATTTAGTGACACGAGCACATATAAAAGACCAAATGGCTTTATACTAACTTCGCCTGAATTAATTACTCAAATCTTTATTATAAGATATTTCGTTAAAATCAATTGCTTTAAATTCCCTCATTTTCATACGCTCCTTACAAACCGCTTACAACAATGAGAGGTAAGTAATCTATACTAATATTATAAAGCTGCAGAGTTTGTTTGTTTGTTTGTTTGTTTGTTTGAACGCGCTAATCTCTGGAACTACTGGTCCGATTTGAATGATTCTTTCAGTGTTGGGTAGTCCATTTATCGGGGAAGGCTATAGGCTATGTTTTTTTTCTTTCAAAATTAGGGATCCGTAATAAAATTGCTATTTTGTAACACAAGGTGTAAAATCGAAAACCTATTTTTGCGTGCGCTGCAAAAACTATTGACAATAGAACAAAATGATGTACTACGGGTTTGTAGATCCCATCAAGACCTACAAAAAAGTCCGCGAGAACATATATCTAGCTATCATGGTTTAATCACAATAACCGATTTTGTGTTCAAAATAATTATGAAATCGTCTGAAGAAAAAAAAACTACGTTAAATATGTATCGTAATATTAATCTTTATCGAAATTAAGCATTATGTTATCAAGAGTATTTATGTAGAAGTAAAATACTTTTTGTTTCATCTCAATCGGATATTTCGTTTAAAAGTTATCACGTGTGTAAGATGTTAAGAGTTGGTACCTATTAATGAGTTATGGGCCATAGTCCATTTATTGAGGGAGGCTATAATATAGGCAATATTTTATCTCGGTATTTCCACAGAAACGAGAAAAACGCGGGTGAAACCGCGGAGCACAGCTAGTTAAATATATAAACGATGTCTCTCCATTATGTTTAGATTGTGGGATTATAGGGAGCCAAATCACGAGACACTAACAGTACGACACCGTATCTGTCATCGGCCTGTGTATTGGTCGGTCGTCTTCGACTGAACTCGGTCGATCACATTTCGATGGAGTCGAATAAACGACATCGGTTGAGTTTACTATCTTAGTTTAGTATACGTTTAATTCGATCGGCCGTGTTCAGCTGATAACATTCGACCATACTTCGCTCTATTGGTAGATACCAGAAGAGCGTTTTTACGATCTTACTTTGCGTTCCAGAAATGCAAAGCAAGGCAGTAAAAACACAATAAAGAACGCTTACTCGACTTCAGACTATATCTTGTGTGTTTGTTGTTTTTGGTTTGATTCTTACACACTAATTCATCTGAGTAATAATAATAAATAATGAATATATTTGTGGACATTTCACTCAGCGCCATCTAGCCCCAAACTAAGCAAAGTTTGTACTATGAGCAGGGCACCAAATGGCTGATAGAATACTTATATAGCTTTTTTTTGTAAATCCATACTTATAATACTACCCAGACCCGGGAATCGAACCCGCACCTCTTGCGTCTCAACCGAGCACTCGCCCGCCACGTCACCGAGGTCGTCGAATGTTGATGTTTCAAACATGTATGTTGAACTAGCCGGTTTCCTCACAATGTTTCCGGTTACCTGCATTAGCGATTTGAGTTCCCGTGTGTTTTCATTCAGCCCCTTACAAATTCCAAAAGTGCGTAGAATTAATACGGGGCACCTTAATCGAACAAATTGAATTATTCAAACAGTCTACTAAGGATTTGTCTTCTAGAATGGATTTCTTATTTTATGCTATTGAATTTAATTAATTATTGATTTCTTGATTCAAAACTTGGATTAAATTTGTTGAATTGCTTAAAACTTTGATGAATCTCTCGTCATACCCACGGCAAACATTTACAAAAGTACATAAAACCTACAGTGCATCAGGAGTGGCTGCAAGTGTTATTATAAATGCTTGTGGCTCTGCCCACCTCGTTAGGGATACGATCGTAATAATATGTATGTATGTATGTATAAAACCTAAAACATAACTAAGGCCTATTACCATCTATAGTAGATGATTTATACAGCGTCAGGAGGCAACTTTTACCTTCACAAACGGGACGCTGCTGTAGTGACTGTAATGACTTTTCTCTTTGTATAAAGGCCATTTGGTAAAGGGCCTTTATACAAAGTGCGCCTCAAAGAGGCTACTTGCGACGCATTTCTTGATTACAATTTAAGAGTACGGCATAGTGCAGGTACATTTTTTTTTAACAGAAAGCTTTGATGCTAAACCAGGTTCAAATTCACTATCTTAGGATTGTAAAGCGGGTAAATAACCACTAGATCACCAGTGCTTTCAGCTTAGGATTCTTATCTTGCTTTCGAAGCTGACATCAATTTACCACAGGCACTTTGAGGTTGATGACCAAGTCAAAGTAAGTAGGTTGTATTTTTCTCTGCCCCTGAAATAGATATTAAATAAATAAATATTTATGGTCATTTTGCACAGCGCTATTTAGCCACAAACTAAGCAAAGCTTGTACTATGGGAATCAGATGGTAAATACATACCTAATTTACATAGTATTACAATCCGGAAGAAAATATTTGCAGAACATGCAAACTATTCTTCCGCAGCGGGGATCGAAACCGCGCCTTTTACGTCCCAGCCAAGCAGTCACCCGCCACGCCACCACGTGTATAACCTGAAAGATAGGATGCTCTATTATGTGTCCAAGGTTCAGTAGCTTTTTACAATATTATCCTTTAAAATATTTTTCGCTAGGGCTACTTTAAGGTCCATTTACACCGTGCAAGTTTCTTGTAAAAATAATGAATGCATGCAATTATTCGTGGCCCAATAGCATTGCAATAATCGTAATAATAATGAATTTAATTCTGATCGCGTGTTATAATACCATTCAAGAATGAAATCAACATGAGCTACCTTGAATGCTAGTGCCTGTTATATTAAATTTTTGACAAGTTGTTATGTCAAAGTCAATAATAATGTTTTCATTACGAAAATTTATGAGTGGAAAGATTTTTACCGATTTCAACGGCAAAACAAAAGGAATTTTTTATTTAAGTTGCTTTGTGCTGTTCAATAGTCTCAGTTTTTAATTTAATATGCCCAGAGCAAGAATGATAATGCTCTCTAAGGTTCCGTACCCGAAGGGTGCCAACGGGACCCTATTATTAAGCCTTCGCTGTCCTTCTGTCCGTCTGTCTGTCAGCGGGCTCTATCACATGAACCGTAATAGGTAGAGAGTTGAAATTTTCACAGTAATTTTTTTTTATTGCCACTATGGAAAACTAGGCGTCATATTATGTATGAATGTACTTTGCCTGTTTTCTGTCACGTGCAAGACACTTGCATGGTGTAAAAGAGCCTTTAGTCTCACTTCATGCGAAGCATAAAAGTATCCAGTTTCGTAGAAATAGTTTTTCCTCAGAATATTCTCAAAGGTTGAGTTTTGCTGGCTCATTAAGCCTTCTTGTTCGGTAAACAAGTTAAAACTTGAGCATTTTTCCAACTTGTCTTGCGGATGGGATAAAAAAACGCTTGTTATATTTGCTTTGGACAAGATAATTGTTGTATTTTCTTGGTAATTTTACCGTTTTATTAATAAAACATTTCCACGCGATATTTAACGTTCTATCGCGCTATTAGTGCTGAACGGATTTATAATTTGGAAAAAAAGAGTACTTAATGTGATCCTTAATTGTATTTTATTCAACTTACTAATCGGATGCGCAAAGTGAACCGTGAATTGAAAAACACATCTACCACACATACCTACAGCCTTAATATAAATCACACAACACTGATTCATTTAATGAATTAAAATTACACTTGAATTTCGAACACAGCAAGCATCATTTTGAGCTGTTTTCGGAGCTCAGGTGCAGAGTAAGGGCTGTCACGCGAGACCTTTCACGCCGGGAGGGCTGCCACGCGAGACGTCTCGACAGGCTCGTGATATGACGCGGCGCGTGACTCGACTGCGTAATGTGGCCCACAGCGCTAAACATTCTGATAACGGTGCGTTGAACCGAAAAATGCTGATCACACCGGTACTGTTGAGTACGATACGTGTAGACAACTAGTATCCTATGAGAGAGTGGAGATTTAATTGTCACAGAGTATTTTATCTTCCGCCCGCGGACTCGCTCGCATGGAGTTTCTGGGTGTTGTGATTTTGTATTATTAGGTATTCTAAGTTTCATTAAAAAACGGCGGATTGAGGAATTAACATACTCACATTCTAACAAATTTTAAAATGCCGGGAAGGAAACAGCCAGCTATAAATAAATAAATATTTGTGGACATTTCACACAGCGCCATCTAGCCTTAAACTTAGCAAAGCTTGTACTATTGGCACGAGAAGGCTGATGGAATACTTAAAAACATTTTTTTTGTAAATACATACTTAAATTAAGTAGTAATAATAGTAAAATTAAGGTGTAAAAACTAATGTTGTGAGGTTTATTTACCTTAAATTAAAGTGATTAATCGTAAAAACGAAAAATTCGCGACGGTTTGTTTACATAAATTAGAAATTCGGTCATTACAATGTAGTGCAGTAGTTGAAAAACAGATGGCGCTGTATTCAACAAAAACATTCACGTTTATGAAGTCTGACTTTGCACGCTTTTGTTATCTTTGTTTTCGTGGTACCCGATAAAAAACGGTATTTGTGTTCCAGGGCACGAACTATGCATGTTCCAAGTTTAATTCCAATTTGTTCAGCCGTTACGCCGTTATTAAGATACAAACATGCTTACATTTTCACAAATATTCGGATTTATTATAAAGTTTTTTAATCAAGGGAATTTACCTGTAGTTTAGAACAAATTAATAATTGTAGTGCCTTCTATAAATTGAGTAGTATCCAGTAATTGTAACAAGTGGTACACAGGGGCCAATGTGTTTTTATTCGACGCGAGGTTCATTCATACTGCAAGCGGTAGTAAACTAATCTACAAATATTGATGTTGAAATTTTATTATGTTTACTATTACAATTATTCACTATAAATGACTAGAGTATTTATTTTAGTTACGAATGAAAAAAATGGACAAAGAGTATACATAGGTACTTACTTGAATCATTTTGCAATCACACGTAGGTACTCTTGCATAAAGGCTGTAAGTTGTAAGCTTTATTTTTGAAGTCTGTTGCTCCACTGTCGGTTGCAACGGTTTCTCCCTAGATGCAAAGAATACAGACTGTCAGCGGGCTATATCTCAAAAACCGTATTAGGTAGAGAATTGAAATTTTCACACAGTAGGTGTGTATTTCTATTGACGCTATAACAACAAATACGGAACCCTTCGTGAGCGATTTCAACTCACACTTGACCAGCTTACTCTACTGTTATAATGGAGTGTAGCCGCTAGATCTCAGACCACCGCCTTTCCCGACCAATAAATTTAATTAGCCGTATAATTTGCGTAAAATCTTGGAAAAGATTTAGGAATGCTAAATGCGAGGTACGAGCCATCGAGCAGATTGGATTGTAATCTAATAAAGAAATAGTGCTTCAATACCACAGAAAGCTAAAAGTAACTAATATAAAACTCACTGTCTTACACTAGTCACTGAACAAGGAAGAGCTTACTTCTTTGAATTTTATGGCTGTTTAGAATTTATGTTTAATTAAAACACAATTGAACGTGTGCACAGTACCTAATCGCGTTTATTGTCAAGAGAGTGAACATAGATAAACGAACATGAATGAACACAAGTACCTAAAGATTTTTCACAGATAAAATAAATAAAATACTTCCAACAAAAATACCTATGATTCCAGTTAATGTTTCCAACAGTTACTTTTAGCTTTTTGTTAACCAGGACAGATAATCTAAGTGTTGGGTCAGATGGTACCTTGTAGTAAAGTAAGACATAATGAAAGCTAATAAAATCGGTCAAGTGTGAGTTCCTTCCGTACCATCGTACTTGTACATAAGTTTCCTGTACGCCACCTTTTATTGGTTCCCTATTAAAATCAAGCAAAAAAAAGGCAAATTGAAACACGTCATTTCTATGAGGATCCCTTAATTTTTATTATTATTTTTGTACAAATCAGTAAATTTCAGATCGTTTGAAATAGAAATTCACAAAAAATGTGCAAAAAATAACTTGATCCATTCAATTACTGACCGTGCCGAAGTGTTGCTTAACTTCAATGTTTGATTATAAATGTTAATTTTTTTTTCTTGTAGGTACCATTGTAGGACAACAAAATTTTCAGAATCATACTCATCAGAAACTACTAGTACAACACCTGGTGTAGCGTATTGATATTAAATCTACCGCACGACATTCGATCGCTAGACTCGGGGCGAGAGGGTGGTGTGGTTGCGTACTGAATCAATGTGTTTTATTTTGGTATAACAAAGCGAACCTGTACAAGTGGCGACCCTGCCAGGATAACAACATAAAAATACCAAATAAACTAAACAGAAAAAGTGATAAATCAGTGAGTTAATGGATCGACATTGTTTTGCGAAAGAACGGTCAAGATGGTGACTATAGCTATTTACCATTTCATTCTGATGGTTGGAATTGGCACGCACTGCATAAAACCATTTTACACCTACTGTTCGAAATACATATACCTACTAACACCTATGAAGGTAAGTGTTTAGTTTGGAATAATGTCAGTGCTAGGGTTGACTAGCATTTACCTAAGTTTTGATGAACAAAACAACATCAATTTGGTTGACCAAATGCCTCGAGGCAGTTATGAAAATAAAAGCTTTCAAGCAATAAAATTACCCACAAGTACTTGTTTACGTGCATTGTGGAACGATACTGTGTTTTTTATCCGAGTTGTTAATCATTGATTAACAGGTTATAGGTACCCTAAAGTAATATAGCTGCGGCTACATACAATTTTGTACACATACCTAAGTAAAACTACAGTGTTACCTTGGGTTAGTTATCGACAAATTAGACATACCTATATTAAAAATCATCTGCATTTTGGGAATGATGTGGAAGTGACCTACCTTATGCCATATTATTTTTAGTAAGTTTGCGTAAGTATGAAATCTACTTAGAAAAGTAGTTTCATATTTGAACTAGTAGAATGTCTCGCGACTTTGATCGCGGTGAGTTTTTCTCGCTGCGTCTCCTAGCAACAGAATTTCGAAAACGATTTTCTTGGTGTACTCCTACACTATACAAGGGAATATAAGTTTCATGGTTCTGAAACTTGTGGTTTGGGCTGTGCATTGACATAAATTAATAAATAAAAATAAATAATTGACTGTCGGTCAATCAGTCGGTCAGTCAGAAATGTAAAAGTTTTATTTATTTAGAAAATAACGTAGTACTGATTAACTACTTACACAGGTAGACGTTAAATGATATTGATATTTTTAAGTAGGTAGGTAACTACCTACTGATTGGTTTTAAGGTATAGGTTGTCTAAAGTTAAGTAAAATAGGAACATGAATAATTAGTTCCGGGAAGTACTGTTGCCTATTTTTTATAAATGTCGATTTCTAACAACCATTGAGGTTCCACTGAAGAGGTAGTTTGGAATAATCTGAACAGTACCTACAAAGTAATACAAAGGATAATTTAACAAATGTTGAATGGTATCCAAAACGAGCTGGTTCGGAATGATCTGAAAGGTACCCAAAGGGGAAAAATTACTATCCTATTACAGGACTGTAATACAAAGGATAATTTAACAAATGTTGAATGGTATCCAAAACGAGCTGGTTCGGAATGATCTGAACGGTACCCAAAGGGGAAAAATTACTATCCTGTTACAGGACTGTAATACAAAGGATAATTTAACAATAGTTGAATGGTATCCAAAACGAGCTGGTTCGGAATAATCTGAACGGTACCCAAAGGGGAAAAATTACTATCCTGTTACAGGACTGTAATACAAAGGATAAAATTTGACAAATGTTGAATGATATCCAAATTTAAGAGTTGGTTCGGAGTGAATCTGAACGATACCTATAAGGGAAACTAACGCGACAAACAGGTAGACCTATCAAAAATTATCTGTTTAGTGTGACTATACCATATATGTAGTGATACATGACTATACCAATATATTATAATGCATTGATACAAGGTTAGTTATTATGACAGTGATAGCTGGTAATATTCTCTTATTGCTTGCATCACAGAAAAGTGCACAAGCAAACACAAGAGCGCTGCATTCAGAGATAAATTATATTTCTTAAAAGTACTTATAGACGCCGTGAAGCCATGGTAAATGTGATATTCCTCGCCTGGATATAAATGAAACAACAGGATGCGTTACACAAGTGCCCGGTTTATTCCGACTGCCGTCTTATAGCTACCCACCACCCTAAGCATATTATTTATTAAAGTACCCACATGTTTCCTTATACACTACACTCCTCCACACTTATCTATGACTAATAGCTATATTATATCTACCTAGTACAACAAACAACACATTTGAAACCACACAGGATCTCGTACTCGTAGATCCTTATCAAATACATAATTACATAATAACAACATTACATAATAAAGAATTTACATGTAATATACATCATAGCTTATAGTTTGGTTTATTTTGTCGACACTTTCTCAACTGTCTCCTGGGAGGCTGGTCCGGGAGAGGTTCAAGGGATTGCGGTTCCTTTGGGCAACTTGTAATTGGCCTATCTAACTGCTCCGACATTTTGGCATCGCTTTCTCGCGGGGAAACATCGGCACCCTGACTAATGCCAGGATCTTCCACCGTCTGTTCGTCTTTGTCTGCTAAGGTACCATTATAATCTGGGCAGACCAAGGAGCTCCGCGTCCTACGCTTTATCTGGTCAATATGTCTATGAGCCTGACTACCCCCTTCGCCTATAACCTTGAAATTTGAGGAACCTTCCTGACTACCTACTCTTCCAGGTATCCACTTTTCCCCCTTGAGAAACTGTCTATACCACACGTCGTCCCCCGGCCTGACTGTACGCTCCGCGCCGCCCGCATCCTCGACCTGTCTCCGTTGGACGCGGCTCATCCGTGACTCCATGTCGGGCTTCAACAAATCTAATCGAGTTCGTACAGGCCTACCTAACATAAGCATTGCGGGGCTCTCCCCGGTCGACGAATGTTCAGTATTTCGGTAAAACAATAAAAATGTATGTAATGCCTGCGTTATGTTTTTATTTTCAAAATTAGCCTTTTTGATTACTCGTTTTATTGTTTTTACTGCATTTTCGGCAGCACCGTTGGACGAGGGGTGATACGGTGCCGAAAAAGTATGTTCTACTCCGTCAGCCCGGAGGAACGCCGCTAACTCGCTGCTAGTGAATGGCGGTCCGTTATCTGTAACTATCTGTTTCGGTATTCCCCACCTACTCCACAGTTCCCTTAATTTTTCGATCGTGCTAACCGCCGCTGTACTCGGTACACAGAAAAATTCCAACCATTTGGACATAGCATCCACCACTACTAAATATAATTTACCATAAATGGGCCCCAAAAAATCCAAATGAATCCTAGACCAGGGGCGCCGCGGCCACGGCCAGGCACGCGGAGCTTGCCGCGGCGGTGCGTCCGCCTGCGCCGCGCACGTCGCGCAAGCTCGGCACATAGCTTCGACTGCCTCATCGATGCCTGCCCACCATATGTAACTTCTTGCTAAAGCCTTGGATTTAACGATTCCCATGTGAGGTTCGTGTATTATTTCTAAAACCCTTTTCCTGCACCTATCTGGAATTATTAACCTGTGCCCCCACATAATACACCCTAGCTCCTCGTATAGCTCATTGCGCCTATTAAAATAAGGTTGCAGTCCTACGATCTCGCATTCTGTCGGCCAACCATTCCTTATAAACCCTAGTACCCTACTCATGATCGAGTCCCTAGCGGTGCAACTTTTAATTTCATTATAATCTAATAACATCGCTTCCTGAGCATGATGTAAATGTGTCTGTTCGGGTAGCGCGTTAGAAACCGGTTTCTTATCAGGCAGCGGCAAGCGAGACAACCCGTCCGCGCTATTGTTGTCCGTCCTTACATATTCAATATCAAAAGTGTATGCTGATAGTATTATGGCCCATCTCTGCATCCTACTTGCCGTCATAACAGGGATCCCTGTATTTGGTCCGAAAATTGACACTAGAGGTTTATGGTCAGTTAAAAGTGTGAATCGCCTACCATAGATGTATTGATGAAATTTCTTTATACAAAATATTATTGCAAGGGCTTCCCGATGTATTTGCGAGTAATTTTTCTCCGCGCTAGTTAGGGTTCGCGACACGAACGCCACCGGGCGCTGCGGCCCGTCCGCGCGACCGCGCCCACTCGGCTGCGACAGCACCCCACCTACACCCGCCGCGCTCGCGTCACAAGTTACTACCAGCGGCTTATTTGGATCGTAATGTGCTAAAACTTTAGAACTCACTAAATCTTTTTTTATACTTCTGAAAACTTGTTCACATTCCTCTGTCCAAATCCATTCAATTCCTTTTTTTAATAGATTATAAAGCGGCACCAACCTTTGGCTAAAATTGTTTACAAACTTTGCGAAAAAGTTAGCGAGACCTAAGAATGACCTTAACTCCGGCACATTTTGTGGTCTTGGAATTTTTATGACTGCTTCTATCTTCGAGGGATCCGCCTTGATACCGTCCTTGGACAAAATGTAACCTAAGTACGATACCTCCTGCACTAAAAAGACGCATTTAGCTTCCTTTAACCTCAACCCACTATCCCGTAGCCGCTTGAAAACTAATTCCAATGCTTCTAAGTGTTCCGCCTTTGATTGACCCCCAATGATTACGTCATCAATAAATACCGCTACATTTGGTATACCCTTAAGCAAAGTGGTCATAATTCGCTGAAATATGCCGGGACTGGAAGACAACCCATACACCAGACGGTTATATTGGAAAAGGCCCCTGTGTGTGTTTATTACAGTGTATCTTTTTGATTCGTCTAATTCTATTTGATTGTATGACTGAGATAAATCAATTTTGCTAAAATATTGAGCCCCATTTAGAGCTATAAGTACATCGTCTATTCTTGGGAGTGGAAAACGATCGACCAGTAAAGCGGGATTTACAGTACCCTTGTAGTCGACACAGACCCTAAGCGTACCGTCAGACTTATTGACAGGGACGAGTGGCGAGGCCCAGTCGGAGCAGTCAACGGGCTCGATGACGCCGGCGCACAGCATCGTGTCTAGCTCAGCGTCCACGCGCTCGCGCAGCGCGAAGGGAAGCGGCCGCGCGCGATGAAACACCGGCACTGCGCCCTCGCGCACCCGCAGCGTCGCCTTGCCTCCCGTGAACCTCCCCAGACTGCCATCAAACAGCTGTTTATACCTGTCCAACAACGTACATATTTCTTCATCTAAATGAACTTTTTTTAACCTACCGGTTGACATATTTAAGCACTCGAGGGTGGGAATTGCTATATTTAATTCGGTAAGCCACTGTCTACCCAAAAGAGAAGTAGTCCCTCCCTCGATCACAAAAAGTTCTAACTCCCTTGATATGCCCTTATAACTTACTGCTGGTTTAATAAACCCTAACGGTTTAATCTTTGACCCATCATAAAATGTCAAACACAACCGGTGAGGCTGTATTGCTAGGTGGCTAAAATGTTTATCATAAGTACCTTTACTGATACATGATATGGGTGTTCCCGTATCTATTTCCATATTTATATATTTTCCATCGATAGATACTTGCAAACTCACCGCCTTATAGTCCTTCAAACACAACTGATGTAGATACACTTCATCCTCCGGTTCCTCATCCGATTCCGAATAGTCCCCGGCCGCCTCGCCGTAGTGGAAGCCCCGACCGCCCGTTTTCGGCCGCACCGCTCCGCTCGTTTCGGCCCTGCCCTCGCTGGGGCATACCCGCCGTAGATGACCTGGCCGCTTGCACCGGCTGCATACGTAGTCACGAAACCGGCAGTCCCTGAAGTCATGACCCGTCGCTCCGCAGCCTTTGCAGTTCAGCCGCAGCTGACTGCGCTGAGTCGACTCCTGCTGTGAACCGCCACGCCCCGGGCCGCCGCTACCTCCGCGCGCCAGCCAGGCCCGGCCCGCGCGCTTTTCCCGAGGATTTAGAGCGTGTAAATCCACCTTTGTTGCGGGTCCCGGCTGGCTTTTATCTTCCACTGCAGCCGCATCGCGCTCCGCTGCCTCCAGTGATATTGCCAATTTTACCGCCTTTGAATACGTTAGGCTGTCATCCTCCGCAAACAACCGTTGCCTAATGAGGTCACTTTTTAAACCGCACACAAACTGATCCCGTAGATTATCTTCCAAGCCATCTTTAAATTTGCAGTCCCGCGCCAGCTTTTTCAACTCCGCGACATAGTCCCCCACGTTCTCATCTCCTCGCTGCCTCCGCTGACGGAATCTATAGCGTTCCGCGAGCAGCGACGGTATAGGTTGAAGGTGATGACGCAACATGTCCTTCGCCGCGCTGTAGGACAACTCCGCCGGTTTTTGTGGACTTGCAAGATTCATCAGCAACTCGTAGGCCTCGTCCCCCATCAACGAGATCAACGTAGGCATTTTTAACTCCTCCTTGATTCCATTAGCTTGGAAATACATGTCAAGTCGATCCACGTACGATAGCCATGATCCGGTTTTTACGTTAAACTCTTTAATTTTTCCGATCGACATGTTTATTAGGTATGTTGTACCTAATTGCACGCACAGAATACAATTTAACTCGTTCGCCAATGTGATATTCCTCGCCTGGATATAAATGAAACAACAGGATGCGTTACACAAGTGCCCGGTTTATTCCGACTGCCGTCTTATAGCTACCCACCACCCTAAGCATATTATTTATTAAAGTACCCACATGTTTCCTTATACACTACAGTAAACGAGTAAAGTATTGGAAGTGACGGGGGAGGCTGTGAGCCTCACTGTTCATCATCGAGGAGCACTATCAAAAAGCTAAGTGCATTGAGACTAAATATTAATTGGGAATTATGCCCTACTCTATATTATGTAGGCAATAAGAGCGTACTCGAGTAAGTGTCAAGAAAAGTATTGCATCTCAATACATGCAAAATCCATCAAAGCAACCAAACTTTTTTAGTACATACCTACATACATATCATCACGGCCGTATCGTTGATGGGGTGAGCGGAGCCACAAGTGGTCTTATGAGAACTTGCTGTCACCCCTGATTCAAAGTCACAGGATGGAAATTGCGACGGAATTGATCAGCCATCGCCCATATAGATGGTTCATCATGTTGTAGACTTTGTTCACTATCCTTTAGTGAACAAAGCCAAAAAGAGAAGTAAACGATTAAGGTAAGAAAGTAAAATTTCTTTGTTATGGTCATATTTCAGTGTCGCTACCTCTCACACATGTACACACACAAGTGGCGTACAAAACAGTGTACATCAAAAAAAAAAACTTATTTATTATAAAAATCTTATGTAAAAATGCTGAGTTTATAAAAGTAACCTATACAAGACACTTAGATCAGAATACCTAAATACAACAACTGTACTGGTCCTTGCACTAAAACAATACAATCAAACTACAAATACTTTATTTCAGTAAACTTAATATATGATGATGTATTTATGGTTTTGTACCCTAATTAAGTATGGAAATATCGGTGTTTGAGGGTCAAAATAACTTGCTAAAAGGAAATTGTCTTCACAATTAGTTCAGATATTAGATCCTTTATATATCCTAACACCTACAAGATGTTATGCAAGAAATACGGAAACAAGGCATAAGACTGAATTTTTAAATCTCAAAGGACTTTCAAGTCATCAGACAAAACTTTGTCCAGCAACTATTATATTGCCTAAAAGCTTTATACATAAGTAGGTACCTAGATATATATCCCTACACAAATCATATTATCAGGGTTCTCGTTTATAGTCAAGTTTATGGTGCCTATACCTGAGAGCAAAATTTCAATAAGCTCACAACCTGCACACTAGCAACAGCAAAGTCAAAGGTTACACGTATCAAAATTTAAAATCTATACCACAGTTAGAGCTCCTACTTTTCTATTTTACTTTTACGCATCATGCAGTTCATAGAATAATATCAAATTTAAATTTAATTGATGCATTAATAATGCTATGTGTATGATCACAATAATAATGCTATGTTTACGGCAATACACAGTATAGTAACAATCATTAGGAATGTTCAATACCAACATAAAAGTAGGTTGCGAGATGGCAACACTGTACAACTTTTGAGGTTAGAATAATAAGAAGAGAACGACATTATGGTTCCTACAAAATAAAACATTTTTACTGAAAATTAAACTTCTTTCTTTTGTGCGTTTCGCACAAGGAAATTGAACTATTTCTAACACTATCAATCATCTTACAGTGCCTCAGAGATTCTCTGTAGGTACACATTCGACCATCGGTCAGCAAACAGATCACACGATGGTGTTAATGCCAGAAGCGCATTTAATAATTTTAAAGCTCTTTTAAAGGGGATTATCGTGCGCAACAGTGCGCGCCCACGACTTTAGCACTACCAGAAGGGCGCGGTTACGTTGCTTCAGAGAGTATGTATTTAGGCATTTCGGGGACAGACAGTCTTACGATTCGTGCTACTAATTCCGGGCAGTCTGAAATACCGCGCAGTATCTGACAGGTAGTGAGTAGATCATAGTTACGCTTTGTCTCTAGAGAGTTGATGCTTAGCACACCAAGTAACATATTGTAGGGTAAAGAAACGGATAATATCCATAGATCTTCTTGTAAAAGACAATACAAAAAACAATGTGATCTGATCATTAAGGGAGTAAGTAATGCCTAAAGATCTTCAATTTTGTACACTATGGCAAGGCCTTTCATGGTTTAATTTAGAGTGAGCACATTACAATGGCACAGTCACCAACAAACATCACATGAACTCATGATGGTTTGGGCGTACTATTAGGTATGGGCCTGTACTACCTATACCTTGGTTATACCTTTGGTATAGTTGGGTATAGTAATAGGCCTCCTTGGTCCTGTGCGTCTCTTTTCCAGGTCTTGCCCGCGACATGACGTCGACCCAAAGTGCCGTCGGACGTCTTGGATTTCTTCGACATGTCCTCGGCAACTACTCAATCAAGGCTCTAACTTAGCATAAGCTTATGTTTATGCTTGTCTCCTTATTATCAAGGAGACCAACTTCAAGTCAACCAAGTTCACGTGCTGCGAGTGGCCGCTAAGTACAAGGACGTATTCCTTGCTCCGGACTTTTGGACAGCAGGAATCGTCTACCGACGGTATAGGGAAGTGCCGCAATTAAAAAAAGTGCCATAATTTTATAGTGTTAAAAATATTTTATTGTATGTATGTTAGTCTGTCAGGTATTTATTAATATGGGCCAAGACTTTATCTTTTGTATAATTTGTTCAATGTTGCCTGAAATAAAGAGTTTATTATTATTATACCTAATAGAATAGTCTCAAACATGCTTAAATTTGTAGGTACCTACACAATAAAAAAATAAAAAAAACAAGGATGAGAAACATACATTACATGTAACAGTTACAGAACTGAAATACGAAATAATACTACTGGCCTATCAATGATAATGTTTAAATAAGGAAATGCATTGTATTCCAGTGTTAGATGGACTAAGTTTAGTATAGAGAGTGAAAGGTCTGTTCGGATAAAATTGAGTAGGTGTAGTAATGAGTAATTGTATTGAAATTATGTTTAAACGAATCGTTAAATGCCTAGGTACTAAGTAATGATTTGTGAAATAGCTACATACTATACTTTACTGTTTTATATGATTAATGTGCGAAAGGCATTTACTTTTGATTTTCTTTTTTGTAAAAGGTAGATGTAGCGTATTGATATTAAATCTACCGCACGACATTCGATCGCTAGACTCGGGGCGAGAGGGTGGTGTGGTTGCGTACTGAATCAATGTGTTTTATTTTGGTATAACAAAGCGAACCTGTACACCTGGAGTACAAAATTTGGGCGTTGCAACGTCAAAAAATTTATTCCATAAAGTCATGGGGATCACTTGGACATATGGACACATTGTAACATGGTACACCGACATCGATTCTGAGAATTATGAAAATATATTCGCCGAAATCGAACCAGTACCTCTCTTGTTTCAGCCTGACTCTCGCACACCACGCTACCGAGGTAGCTTTACATTACAGTAACCACAGTATAAACTTGTATAAAGGTACCTTTATTGCTACACAAGTACAACTAAACAGCTGTACAAGTTTTTATACATATTTTTTACTATATTCGCAAGCGAAAAACAAACTTACTTCCACAGACATGCAATAATAAAACTGCAGTAAAAACTGTTTAACTTTAAGATTTGAAACCATTCCCGAAGTTTCATTACTTGCACAACTTGCGGGTAGAACAACAAAAACCGAAACATAAACACGCTTTGGATTGCCAGTTAACGGCGCGCCAGCTTCACTGTACCCTCAGCACTAGCTTTTATTGGTATAGAACAACGCTGGACTCGTAGAAAGAAACAGTAAGAACCAGTACTTCTTGACGGCCTTGGTGGCGAAGCGGGCGAGTGCTCAGCCGAGACGCAAGAGGCGCGGGTTCGATGTCCGCTACGGGAGAAATGCTTGTATGTTCTGCAAATATTTCTTCCGGGTCTGGGTTGGTTGTAGTAGTATTAAAAGCATGTACCTATTTACAAAAAAAGTGTATAAGTATTCTATCAGCCATCTGGTGGCCATAGTACAAGCTTTGCTTAGTTTGGGGCTAGATGGCGCTATGTTAAATAGCCACAAATATTCATTTATTATTACTACTGGTTTTACTGTTCCTTAGAAACAGTAGAACCAGCATGTAAAATGTTTAATGTATAAAAAATTCGGTTAAAGATTTATTTATGTATTTCTCATAAAATTTACAAAATAAATAATGTAATGAGAAACCTTAATACTACACAAGTATTTACACAATAATTCTACTTATATTATAAATGCGGAAGTTTGTGAGGATGTTTGGATGTTTGTGCCCCAATCACGCCTAAACGGCTGAACAGATTTGAATGAGACTCGGAATATACATAATACGAGTTCTAGAATAACATGTAGGAAAAAACCTGTTTGAGGCGCACTTTAAATCTTTTATGGCACGACTAGAAGTATCAATAGTATCTAGTAATGTCAGGACAAAGGTGACTTCCCGTTGTCCCCATCTAGAACATGGCAACGGAGCCTTCAGGAACGGACCCACGTTTTAGCATATTGTATTGAAATGCCACGTGATTTCCTAAAGAACTCCGAAGCAATATAAACTCTCAAACATGTTTTTCGTAAGCAACCGAGTCGGGGTAAAATAATAAGTCACATGTTTTTACAACTTTTTCCAACTCAAAATCGAGTGAACAATAAAGTTAGGAGTTCACGTGGCATTTCGTAGTGCAGGAGATCGTGGTGTTTTATTCAAAGTCAAAGTCAACATTCTTTATTCCTTAAAATCTCTGGGATAACTTGGATACGTTTTAAATCTGCGTTGCATTTACACCTGTTCGTAAGTTACGAATCGTAACGCGACCAAGCGTGGAAGATACAGGTAAGAAATTACGCTTGGCTGTTTTTTTTGGAAAATGATCCCTTTGCAATCATGTTTATAAAAAGAGTTGGAGCATTATTCAGTCCCAAGTATTTTTGTCTACACTATAATAATATTATAAAGAGGAAAACTTTGTTTGTATGTTTGTTTGTTTGTACTGAATAGGCTCAAAAACTACTGGACCGATTTTAAAAATTCTTTCACCATTCGAAAGCTACATTATCCACGAGTAACATAGGCTATATTTTATTTTGGAAAAAAATAGGGTTCCGTAAGATATTTGGGTTTTTCGGACACAAGGTGTAAAAAATCAACCAGAAAAGTTACTTATTTTGCGTACGCTGCCTAAACTATAAAAGATAGAACCATAAAATGTTCTAATTAATTGTAGATCTTATAAATATCTACAAAAAAGTCCGCGACACACTATACCCATCTATGTCGAGTGAGGCACAGCAACCATTTTTTTATTTAAAAATCTTGAATTTTTTTTGGACTACATTTAAACGCGTTTATTTTACTCATGCTATTAATCCTTATCAAAATAAATGATTTCATCACTAAGAACAGTTTATGGAGATAATATTTGGTCTTTGAATGATTAAAATTGGAAGTTTGGTTTTGAAGTTATGGCGAAATTAAAATATTACGATTTCTGCTGCACGGCCCGTTGCGAAGTGGGCGTCACCAAGGCGGGGGTGCGCGTGCGGGAGGGGAGTTTAGATCTATGAGTAAGGTACCCGCGCGGCTCAGTCGCGAGGTCGGCTCCCTACGCAGCGGTCGTGCGCGAAGTCTATCTATATATAGTATAAAAATGAATCGCAAAATGTGTTGGTAAGCGCATAACTCAACAACGCCTGGACCAATTTGGCCAAATCTTTTTTTAAAATGTTCGTTGAAGTTCAAGGATGGTTTTTACGGCGAGAAAAATTAGAATTATTGCTGGAAAAACCCTAAAAATAGCCCTTTTCTTTTTCCCATACAAATGATTTGTAACTAAAACGTAGTCAATTTGAGCTTTATTGCTATGGTATAAAGTTCATATTAAATTACAAGCACTTGAATTATTAATTTTAAGGCGATACGAAGTTCGCGGGGTCAGCTAGTGTATTATAAGATATGTATTTACAAAAAAAAAAGAGTATAGGTAAGTATTGTATCAGCCATCTGGTGCCCATAGTAAGAGTTTTCTTAGTTTGGGGCTAGATGGCGCTGTGTGAAATGTCCACAAATATGCTAATATCACAGAAAGGATACACTTTGGTGAATTTGTAATACAGTAGGTACACTTTATTTATTATTATTTTCACCATCCAATGGTACCAGTTTTAACGCTGGCTGCATTTTTTTCTTAAATGTCAAAAGTTACGCTACAGAAAAACATGTTTTAATTAGGTTTTTTTAATGTGAACGAACTAACGTTGCTGACTGTACCTATTATAGTAGGTATAACATTCAATAGTGTATTGTTCAACATTCCTAAAAAAGTTAGTGTTAGACCGATACCTATTTAGATATTTACATTAGAAATTATATTACAAATCGTTGTGTTTTCACAAATCAAAACAACTTTTTTATATATTTTATTTTTATGTGGACATTCGATTTCTAAAGCTTTACAGTATTAAAATTGTGGATTTATTTTATTATAAAATACAAATTTATTATTCATTAAAATTAGCCCAACGTTTAATTAATATATATTATATTAAATATTTTGTTTCATTCTTGTTCGCGAGGTTTCGGAATTGCTATCAAATATTTTACAAATAAAAAATTCAAATCATTTATTTGCAGAAATGGAACTTACAACAAAACGATAAATACGTCGTGTACAAAATAATACAGAAAATACAAACAAAACTGTCGAGCTTTCTAAGAAATTAGAAAAAAGAAATCATTTTTTTTTGCACCTAATTTTATTTATTCATTATTATTAGTTTTGTGTACTTACTATTACTGAATTGTAATAATCATTAATAATATCCTTAATAGTTGAAAAGAGTTCAAAAAATGTTGTACCAAATATTAATTCCCCCATTACTTCTAATTCCTTTATTCATAAACACAAAATGCAATCACACGAAAAACCAACAACAAAAAGACGTAATAGTGACGTACTCAAACCACGCCGAGGCCGAAAAAGAGCCCGAATCTAAGACCGAAATTCAAATAATCGTACCCGAAAAACTTGTGGACGAGAAAAAGAAAACTTCGGCAGAGAGGGCTGAAGAGAGAGAGTCGAATCAGGTGGTGTTTGTTCCCAATGAGAGAGAGGTGGAGAGGAATAGGGAATATTTGATGAATGATGCAGTGAGAATCGAGGATTTCATGGCGAGGAGAACAGTAGATGATGTTATGGACAATGGACAAGTTAGAGTTGAAACTGGTAAGATTTTAAACTTTTTATCACACTAATATTCCAAAAGAGGAAAGATTTTTTTGTTTGTTTGTAACGAATAGGCTCCGAAATGACTGGACTGATTTCAAAAATTCTTTCACCAATAGAAAACTACATTATCAGGGACCAGTATAAGCTATAACATATTTTCAAAAAATTAGGGATCCGTAAGAAAATTGCGATATTGTAACCCAAGGTAGAAAACCCAAAATAGTTTTTGGCGTGCGCTGCGAAAACTATTGATTATAGAACAAAATAATGTACTAAACGCGTACGAAGTCGCGGGCAACCGCTAGTCTTCTATATAGTCGGATATTTTTTATTTATGTCATCATCAACACTATGTAGAAGTAAAATGAGACGAGCAGTAAATGTTATTTGGTCTTTTGAAAGCCGCATTGACATGAATAGTTTTCTTGGACTGAGTGTACTCATACTTAACGGAAGAAAATTGTACAAATAAATAAATTTTTGTGGACATTTCACACAGCGCCATCTGAAATAAAGAACTAGTCTTAAATTTTTGCTCAAACTTCCAGCTCCAGCACTATATCAAGAAAAGAAGTTTCCAAGAAAAATAACACAAAGTTACATATCTTTAAGGAAGTTAATTTATTATCGATCGTTTCTTGCGAATTAAATGTTTGTTTTCGCGGACTTTCGTTCCGGTTTATCTTGATTGTAGAACGGATTTTAGTTGTAAGGTTTGTCTACGTAGGAACTAGTACCTACAAACTAAGCTTTATTAACAGAAAGAAACACAACTATGTAATGCAAATATAATTTACAAAATACATAAGGAACAGTCGGGCTATCTAAAGGCCGTTGCAAACGGTCTATAGATAGCTCACCTGATCCAGCTCATCAGACGGTGGAAGCGTGCCCAAGCCGCTGGCCGCATTGCCACGCTGAATGGTAATACTGATCCGTTGAGCCAAATATTGTTATGTATTTTATTAAACAGAAATATACATTCGTTCTCGACCGGATCCCACAACTGTAGGGCTCGGAAAACAACCACTATACCATCGCTGCTCTTTAGTGCTGAATTTGCAACTAAGTTGGTAACCAAATCGGTCCGTAAATCAACTTGTAACTTGACGAACGTTGCATCGATAACTTGGCCAACTTGGTATGACCTAAGTTTCTGATGACCTACTTTGTTTGTAAGTTCCAAATCAAGTTTTATGAGAGCTCGTTAATACCTACGGAAATAAATCTTTCTTTGTCATCGTTAACAGCCTCTAGTCCATCCGTCTGTCCGTCTGTCCGTCCGTCTGTCAGCGGGCGGTTATCTCATGAACCGTAATAGGTAGTTGAAATTTTCACAGGATATGTATTTCTATTGCCGCTATAAAAATAATAAAAATAACGGAGGCGTTTAGTCGGCCTAAAAACTCCGTCACAACAGTTGGCCACTAGCTCATACGAACTTACTTACTATTGAAGTTGAGCAATTCTAGCCGCAGTCAGTAATTGGATTTTTTGTAGTATTTTTGTGTATTTTTGTGTATTTTTGTGTATTTCGTTTTTCAAACGTATAACAATTACTGATTTTATGTTATCCCGACGTTTCGAACGCGTTGCATCGATCATGATCACGGTGTTTCCCGTTATAAACTTTAAATGTTAGAAAATTGCGAAAGTTTAAGAAGTACAGCCATTAGGAGTCCATTGGCGGACACAGTCTTCCTGATATATATAGGAACGATTACGTGCTGCCTCCGTCCACCCGACCTTTTCTCTGTTAATCAGTCTAACTACTAAGGCCTTTTACCATCTATAGTACATGATTTATACAGCAATTAAGATGGAATAGGCTTGCCCAGCACCTATTCCATCCTCTCAGCTTAGTCGGCCTTGTCCACTGGAACGACATGGTCAATAAGTGCGGAGCTGACTAAGCCGCGGGTTTCCTCACGATGTTTTCCTTCACCGTTTGAGAGTACTGGTATAGCGCACATAATTTTTTCGCATTGGTATACGACCGGATTTTAACCCACGACCTTGGGATCGGAAGGCGGGGTCACTACCAACTAGACCACCAGTGCTCTCAGTACTACTCAGTACTAATCAGCCTATAGCAAAAAAAAAGATCTCTTGATCTTTTGTGATCTCTGCTCACTTTTGTTTGACAAGTTTTGACATAACTTTGCTTTGTGGTTGGTAAAAGTAATGAAAGGGAAAATTAAGCGACACCCTAATCTTTTTTTTACAAAAAAGCCTCATTAAGATTATAACTTATTTTGATAATAAGTTAAGGTAAGCAACGTGAAGACCTTACGAGTTTTACACAAATGGTCAGGTGAAGTTAAGAGTTCCTCTTAAAACATTATAATCATGAATCCCTCTTAACTCCCGTATCTCAAAGCCGGATCTCTTAATCCGTCAGAAAGTCTCCTCAACCCGAATGAAGTACACCAACGCTTAACCGGCAATTATCCTAACCCTAGATTAAGGTTTGTATGTGCCCAGTTTACGCAGCATATACGGTACCACGACAAGACGTACTATTTGGCTCTACAAGCTTCTAGAATGCGATAAATGGACAACTATTTTAAGACCATCATGTAATTAGCAAAATTGCCGCCTTATCACTTTTAAAACTGTTTCGCTTGCATGCAGCGAGCTGATCTCGCCTTTCTATTTTATCCTTTCATTTTAACAAACCAGAGCCTTAACATCACCACATCTGTTTATTTTTGTGAAAGCTCCTTGTTTTCATATATTTTACAATTTTATTAAACTAACAGTCTTAAGTTAACAGCAGTTAGTTGTAGACAAACCTTTCTGACAGAGCTCCGAAAACTTTGTTACTATTGGTGGCAACGACCTCGATGGCTTGACGGGTGAGTCCTTAGCTGAGATGCAAGAGGTGCGGGTTCAATTCTCGCTGCGGGAATAAGCATGATCTGCAAATGTTTCTTCCGGGTCTGGATGTTGTAGTATTACGTATTACAAGTATGTATTTACAAAAAAAGTATATAAGTATTATATATCAGCCATCTGTTCCCATAGTCAAGACAATTGACAATTATTTTTGCCAAAAATATAAAAAAGAAAAGCTGGTGAAGCATAATAACCTCACATAAACTCACACATTTAACGGATGGTTAAAAGATTGGTGAACAGAATCTACAGAAAAGGGTATTACCGTAACGACTGCCCTCTATCTGTTTTATTAGTGCACTAAACGGCGTGGAGTGAACCATGTTACTTTGATAACCCTGCCTGCCCTGATGGTATGTTAACTGATTACTATGTGTGACTTATGCCGGGATTAGTGTTTTATGGTGTAATTGGCCATGAAAAGAACACTTCAACCCTAAAGTGGCTCTAAAAACCTGATGTCAGGTTACTTATCTACTGTGCTTGACGTGTGTTTGATACGATTATAATTGTGGGTGAAGTCGCTTGCAATAAGATGAAAATAAAAGCAGGATAAAAAAAAACATGATGGTACGGAACCCTTCTTGTGTGAATTGAGCTCGCACTTTGACGATTTTGAGATACATCGTCAAAAAACAAAATGATAAAATGGATTCCATTATTCCATTCTAACGTGTAACAGATTTTCCCCCGAATACTCAAACGCATCTCAGAGTTGAGCACGTCTCAAGTGACAGATTTTCATCAAAAACTGTCAAAAAACCGTGACTTGAGACGTGCTTAACTCTGAGTCGCGTTTGAGAATTCGGGGGTTTGTTTGTTTATTATCTCTTTGAGTATAATAATGCGTATGCTGTACTTCTCTGCTGGACTGGGAGTACAGAAAAAGCATAGAATGCGTCCAGCTGCTTCTCTCCCCGAGCATGTCGTAAAAGTCGACTAAGGGATAGTATTCTCCAACATGATGAGATACAATAAGCAAGTATTCCCAAGGAGGGTTGACGTCAGGCAGGCGGCCGGTCATAAAACACCTTAGCCAAAACTCTTACAGCATGATCCAAGGATAATGCTGAGTGCACATGGAGTGGGATGAGGGCAGGAAGATGATGAATGCGTATGCTGTACTTGTCTCTGTCTTTGTCTCTCTAATCCACGCATGACGGACGTAAAGGCTGAGTATCTCACTCGTAAAGTGAACGCGGGTGTCAGCGGTAATGGATGAGAGGTGATTTGCAGATTACCACGTGTTGCAATAAGGGTGCGCCTTCGAAACCTTTGCTACAAAACGGTCAGCGTTTTATTAAACTTAGTCTTTAGTTAACAGCAGTTGTAGACAAACCTTTCTGACAGAGCTCCGAAAACTTTGCTACTATTGGTGGCAACGACCTCGATGGCTTGGCGGGTGAGTCCTCAGCTGAGTTGCAAGAGGTGCGGGTTCAATTCTCGCTGTGGGATTTTTTTTATGTTGTGCTTTCGTCTGGGTGTCGTATTTCTATGGTACCCGGGTTTCTGAGACCCTAGTTTGGGGTCAGAACTACGAGTACCTACTGTTGAGCGTTATTATTATATAAAACAACGGATATCACAGAATGAGATCACTGGTGGTCTAGTGGTAGGCCCCGCTTTCAGAACGTAAGGTCGAAGGTTCAAATTCGTGCACCAATGGATTTTTCTGTTTGAAAAAATTACTTCCATTATACCAGTACTCTCAAACGGTGAATCTAAAAAGTTCAAAATTATATAAAATATCAAGTGCACTAAAAGAGACTTTGAGGCGTTCTTTAAATCCTTTCACCACACTGGTTCGAAGGAACTAGTGACATGTTTAAGTAGATATACTCAATTTTTATTCCAAATGGAATATGAGCGTCAGCAGTAAATAAATGTTTAAAATGACGGCCATCGCTTCTCAAAAGAGGCGTTGTGTGAAACAGTTATAAAAACTCCGATAAACAAATTAGTTTACAACAGGGCCATGAAGCATGTTATGTGAGCCGCTCGTCACGACATACAAATTATGTTGCCGAGTTTATGGGGGACCGTGAAAGTTCATTGACACATAAAAGGGCTCTCTAGAAGGGATTATTTATGAACTTATGATATACAACTCTTTATATAAAGTGATATTATACAAAAAAGACATATTTTCACACTGTCTCTGAACAGTTTTTTATGAATTTTGCTATTGTATGACTCCCGAAAACTACGCGTACGAGACTTAATTTTTTTATAGAAAATAAGTTTCCGTCTGGGTACAGTAGTAAGGGGTAGTCAGAAGCAAATGTAACGTTCGGATCTTATTTTCTTTGCCGGTTTCGGTTTGGTTCAGTTTCTTCAACGTTTTGAGCACGGTGTTAGTGTGGACACACATTTTTTCAAATAATTAATCTAGAAAATGTTATCAGTTTCCTTATTCTGCTTTTATATTTTATATTTTCTCTAAATATAATAAAAGGAGCTATTACAAATATAAAACCTCTAATATAACTTACATTTTTGTAAAAACACGGTAACTCGCAAGTAAGAAATACTACAGCGAGATTATAAAAACACGCTGTAAAAACATCCTGATCATCATAAATATTCATCAGCACGTTCATAGAAAACTGAAGCTTAGAACGTACAGAATAGGGCTTAAAATCGCGTGGGGTGTTCGGTAATGTAGCCTGGAGTAATGACGCGTGTGAAGCTATCGCAATAACCTTCAGGTTGTGACGGCTCTTTATTGATATGAAAATGACTGGAAGCCGGTACTAGCAGATTTTTATTGGCTCTGCTACGCTGCTACGAAATGCTACGAAACTGCTACGTAATTGCTACGAAATCTCTACGCTGCACCAAAAGGCTGAATTCAGATTTCATATGCTATGTATTGATAATACCTAACTGTTGTCTGGACTCAGATATACATACATACATTCGGATGAAAATACCTTACCCCACATAAAGTAGGGTAAGGGCAGGGAGATGATGATAATGATGATGATGACATTCGCATGAATCTCAGTAGGTCCATTGTACAGGAATCTAGTGAGATATTTTTTGTCATCAGATCTATTTTCTTATAATTTGGATCTGATGAGAAGTATTCTACTTCCTAGATCTGTTAACCAGATCCAAATTTGTAAGTATGGGGCTTGCCTGTATATTCTACACTAGGTCACGTTACGAAAAGTTGTAAATTTTCATTTAATTTTGGTAATGTACATAAGTAAAAACACCCTTCATAAAATTGACGGTCTTAACGATGCTTAACCCATACTTCAACCAAAATGGAGATATGATTTATGTAAACTATCGTCCCTTTTTTCGTTATTACGATGAAATAACTTTAGTTTTAGGTAAATAAACATTGCAACATAAGTTTGTACACCTTAATGTGACTATTAGTACTACTTAAAAGTTTCATTATCATGATATGAAGAAGTAAGTTTTAGGTTAAGTATGGGCGGTTTGTTTACAAAAATTGTATCTCCAGTTTGGCTGAAGCATGTTGTTTTATCATGGCGCCTATGGAACTTTATAGAGCAGCAGAATACTTATCTAACTAACCCATCCGCGGTAACATAACCATAATTCAAATATCTAATCAGAAGCACGTAAGGGTCTTCGCCCACTACATCGTTTTAGTTCCAAATTGTCATAAATAAAGCATATATCTGTCAAAAGTTCGCATGTATTTTCTTGCTTTTTTTTGCCGAGGCAATTGAGTTATGGCCTAGTGGTAAAGGAAGGTCGAAAATGGAGATCTTAAAATACACACATGCCTTATTATCATGGCCGTATCTCTAATGTCGTGGGCAGAGCCACAAGCAAACATAAGAAAACTTGCAGCCACTCCTGATCCAAGAGTCCCAAGATGAATCAAATCAAATCAAATAATACGGTGAACCAGGGTGACAGGTGATCAGCCCATCGCCCATTTAGATGGTCCATCGTATTGAAGAGGATACTATCCCTTGGTCGACTTTTACGACATGCTCAGAGAGAGAAGCAGCTGGACGCATTCCATGTTTTTTCTTTACTCCCAGTCCAGCAGAGAAGTCAGCCTAAAATACAATAATTCTTACTGGAAACCCGTGAGCCATTCAATTTACATAACAAAAAGATGGCTATAGTTACTCCCCTATTATACAAGCTCATGGTGTTATAAGGGTAGTTATTTTAATAAGGGGTTGTTTTATGGGGTGTAATATCGTGAATAGGGTTTATGACGATTGTAGCAAATTATAGGAGATTGTGGGTAGTTGGGAATTTGCGTTGGTATTTCTACCAGTTACTGTTATTGGAATATCCTTGTTGATAACCACTAACTGTAGTGTTTATCATCATTTTCTGGTATCACCCACTGCAGGGTAAAGCTTTTCAATTTGCCAGTCTACAGTTAAAAGCTTCTTTGTCGTGTAACAATTGTTTTTGCCGTGACTTTTAAATATTACTAGAAAAATATAAATCTCTGACACAAAATTTATATTGGACTACCTCGGGACGATCCTACTAATATTATAAATGCGAGTCTGTGACGATGTGTGGATGTGATGATGTATGTTTGTACCTCAATCACGCCGTAGCGACTGAACGGATTTGAATGAAACTTGGAATACACATAGTATGTGTGCTGGAATAACATATAGGCTATATGTTATTCCAGCACACATACTGTGTACTTTTTGTTTGGATACCACGCGAGCGAAGCCGCGGGCGAGAGCTAATTTTCTATACATCAGTGAAAGAATCATCAATATCGGTTGCTATCAACGGAGGTATCGATGGACATACCTTAAAAAACATACATACAGTCGAACATAGAACCTCTCCTCGTCCTTTTTGAAGTCGGTTAAAAACAAACTGTGTATACTTTTTCAACTTTCATTAAAATCCGTTCCAAACATCCTCACAGTGTCCACTTATAGGTTTATATTATAAGGATCCTCACGTTAGCACGGTAGGACAATCACCTATCATAATTACTTTGAATCTTGTATAATTTTCACTTGAAATCACAAACAGGGCTCGCCAACCTTTCAACCGACGCATATTGCTCGGTTTAAACATTCAACTAATAGACGATAAATAGTACCATAGCGAAGTGACATAATCTTTTTGACAGAGTCTGTCAACGGATTGTTGTTATCATAAGTAAGTCGAATATTGGAACCGGGCATATGTCTTAAATACAGTAAGACAAACCTATCTTAATTCTTTTTAATTTTGTGTAAATCACTTAATTTTTTTGTCAGGTCTCGCCAACCTTTCAACCAACCTGTATATCAACCGATGCCACCATTTCTCAACCAGTCTCAGATTACACAAAATAATGTACAAAACCTTGGATTCTCTTTGTTGTTGGAATAATGAGGTTCTTGGTTTCACAAAGTCTGAGTTCAGAGGTAATGTCGTATGTGTTTTAATACGAATCTGGGTTAACCAAAATAAATATTTGCAGCAATTCGAGGCCTTTTAGATAAAAACTCATTGAAAAGTACTCATTTAAACGTTTCGGTTTTACTAATATTATAATCTGAATGTTTTGAGATAGCATGATTATATTTTGAGCCTCAATCAAGGCACGTAACAGTTGAACGGGTTTGAATAAAATTTAGAATAAACATAGTTGACATGGAATCGTGACCTGGAATGTTATGCTTTTTTATCCAAGTACAATGAGAAGATACTTCTCTGCTAGAATGCGTCCAGCACCAAAACAAGAATAATATTTCTGTCTAAGTTTCATACTTCAATGATATAGGCTATGCGTTAATTATCAGTCCATCAGTTAGCGTAAGAGTTTTCATATAAAGATGATGATCTTTAAAATAAAAATGCATACATTCGTTTATTATCATACTAGCTGCCGCCCGCGGCTTCGCTAACGGTATTCCCGGCTAAATAATAACCTATATGTTAAATCAGTACATGTACTATGTATATTCAAAGTTTCATTCAAATCCGTTCAGCCGTTTAGGCATGATTGAAGCACAAACACACAAACATCCTCACAAACTTTCACATTTATAGTATAGTTAGGAAGAGCCACAAGTTTATCCCCCCTGGCACTGTAGGTACACAGCCGCTAAAATTATTGGAATTACTTGATTGGTTATATCAATAACGTACGAATGAACCTTATTGCTATAACAGTAAGGTTCAAAATATCCAGTGCCTTGGCAATGTTTGAGTTGTACTAAAGATGATTAGGTATGTCTGATGCGTAGTAATAATAGCTTGTAAGTTATTGCTCGAGGCATTATTGTTTCACACGGTTATTCATGTGAATCAAAGACTAATATCAATAAATTAGTGCCACGTGTTGAGGTTTTTGGGGTTCCGTACCCGGAGGGTGCTAACGGGACCCTATTTCTAAGCCTCCGCTGTCCGTCCGTCTGTCAGCGGGCTGTATCTCATAAACCGTAACAGGTAGAATGTTGAAATTTTCACAGTGTGTGTATTTTTATTGCCGCTGTAACAAAGGGGCCCCATAGAAGAAATATTTTTAATATACTATGGTACGGACGGTATCCTTCGTGTGCTAATTTGACTCGCACTTGGCCGGTTTTTTTTCATACAAACTTCATCTCCCCGCTGCGTTTTCTAAGAGTGAAATTTCCGGAATCCTTTCTTAATGCACCACTACACTACAAGAGTTATGGACCGTCCAAGTTGAAAGCTTTTAGAATTTATGATTTACCCCCGAATGCTCAAACGCGACTCAAAGTTGAGTACGTCTCAAGTCACGGTTTTTTTACTGTTTTTGATGAAAATCTGTCTAAAACTCGTCACTTGAGACGTGCTCAACTCTGAGATGCGTTTGAGTATTCGGGGGTTAGTCTGTCATAACACATTCTATAATGATTTCTTTGATATTTTTGAACATGTTTCAAAAACATTGGATCGTGAAACCAGAGTGTGAACCGTTTCGTGCATATGACACAATGTTTTCGAACATTTAAGTTCTACGACTTACCAGTCTCTTCACGATGCTTTCCTTCACCGTTTGAGATTACTCATTCTTTCAAGCGCCGGCAACGCACTAGCAGCTCCTCTGATGTTGCTGAATCTGTAACTTACCATCAAATGAGACGCATGATCGTTTGTCCCCTCTTCTATAAAAAAAATCAAGTCATTGGTGATTTATTGATGCACGACCTTAGGATAGTAAGGCGGGACCATTACCACTAGACCACAAGGTCTCTCGAGAGCATTATTCTTGAAAGTACGAGCCAAATTTATATTAATTTTGGTTTTCTTTCAGTCATTCGATGACCAACCACGCCATAATTCGCTCGCCACGACCTCGCTGAGACGCAAGAGGCGCGGGTTCGAGTCCCACTACGGGAGAAATGTTTGTATGTTCTGCAAATATTTCTTCCGGGTCTGGGTGTTGTAGTAAGTATGTATGTATTATCAAAAAAAAGGATGTAAGTATTCTATCAACCATTTGGCTACCATAGCACAGGATTTGCTTAGTTTGGGGCTAGATGGCACTGTGTGAAATTTCTACAATTTTTTTTTATAATTCAAGTGAGTCCATTCGTGAATCTACGAGTAAGATGGAACATATCGGTCCCTTATCGCACCCAAAGCTAAGTTCTAAGCCAAGATCAATATCCGCACGATCCTCTCTTCAATATTCATCAGACACCGTATAATAGATTAAGGACCAACCACTGATAGTCGCTTAATATTCCATTATAAAGCCGGGATACAGGTGTAGGGCGGGAGCCAGCGACGTGTTTTGTACTTCATATTAAATAATAATAAAATAAATAAATAACACCCAACAGTCACATCGCCGTCCCCAGCGAATAATATCGTAACCGAAAAAATCAAATTTTACAGGAAAAATAAAAAACCGTTTTTTGCCAATAACTCCTAAACTATCTTACCTATCGGGTTCATTTATATACCAAAAGAAAGCTATATTTTTTCCTATTAACGTAATATAATTTAAAATATTACTAGGTTTACGAATGTAGAGTTGTGAATAAAAATATGTTTTACCAGAATTAAAGATTTAACTTTTCACCGTAAAGCAACATTACGATTTTATTCGTGGAAATTGCCGATAATGGCCTATACAGTAATAGGTAATCGCGATCTTATTGAACTCAAAATAGTGATGTCGGTTGTATCGGTAATGCAATGTTACCTATTTATTCGGTACTAAATTAAGCTTTAATGAATAAGGTAAATATGAATTACGTTTATATTCTATGGAGAGTAGAATAAGTTTAGTGAATGTGAAAATAGGTTACTGTAAAACTCTCTTTGCATTTTGTGAATCGGTATTGAAAGAAAATATAAAAAATTAACCCTTTTATTATAGATTTCAAAAGACCTTTATTAAAATTAGACACATATAATCTTCTTTAACACAACTAAGCATAAAAACAACAATATTTTCAATGAAAACACTTGGTTTCACTCCTCAGGATCATCTTCATCTGGAAAATCGTGCTCGTGTGGCTTTTGGTTCCCACAGCTTAACAGCGACTCGTAAAATCCATGATAATGTTTTGGTATATAGCTTGCAGCTTCGCTGGCACACTATCCAAGTGAATCATCATGCAGTGGTTTACTTAGGGCAATGGGTTGATGGTACATCTGCCTTAAATTCTCCACAACGTTCTTTGGTTCCACATTTGGTTCTCGTGAGCCGTCCACGCCTGGATCTGCCAAGAACCTCATCTGTATTTAATTCCAAATATTCGTCTCCAAAATCGTATTTGAATTGCAAGATGTGAGATTTTGTATTGGAAGCTTTAACCTCCATAATCTTTGTCCATGAATTTTTCCTGCCTTTGGTATCTTTTAGCCAGTTTTTGCCAGAAATGAGGCTTTTGAAATCATAAAAGTCATCTATTATAGATCTAGCAATGTGACTTTACACATTATATTTCTCACCTGTTTACTTTGGAATTAAGTATGACGCTGAATATTTGGTCAGGAGTAAATAATACTTTGTTCTTCATTGCAGCTCATTCTACTCACTTTGACTATGATCAGTCTCGAAAAATCGGTGTGTAATGCTTTGTAGCAGTTTGTAGCCCATAAGATTTTACGGTGTGAAGAAACATCGCAAAACTAAACGCTGAGATCTTGATGCGCAAACCAGGATTTATACAATGTTATAAATTTTTGAAATGTTAAAACTAAGGCCTTTTACCATCTCTAATAGATGATTTATCCAGCGTCAAGAGGCAACTTTTACCTTCACAAACGGGGCACTGTAGTGCCCGGGACGAATTAAGATGGAGTAGGCTTGCACAGCACCTATTCCAACCTCTCAGCTTAGTCGGTCTTTTCCACAGGAAAGACATGGTCAATACGCGCGGAGCTGACTGAGCCGCGGGTTTCCTCACGATGTATTCCTTCACCGTTTAAAAGTGCCTACTGGTATAGCGTACCTACATAAATTTTTGCACTGAAAAAACCATTGGTACACGATCGGGTTTTAACCTACGACCTTAGGATCGGAAAGCGGGGTCACTACCAACTAGACCACCAGTGCTCGAAATGTTAAGCTGCTTTGACAAATATTGACGCGTTGAATCCTTCCTGACATAGTGAGATTCTATCACGGGGTTCACCTGGTTTTCTGAAGTTGAGAGTTTACTTTGTTCTAGTATATCAGCCTCAACTTCTGTATCATCATATATAATAGAGGATGATAATTAAGAAGATTGAATTGTTTCGGTGTCGTTTAATCTTTCTTTTACAATTTCTTGTTCATATATGCTCTCTTCATGTGCTTGATCATTACGCTACTTATCAAACTCACTGTTTCATCCAGCTCATCAATACAAGCATTTATGCCGCTCCTATCAATATTTTCATTAGTCGAATTGAGTTCACTAGCAGTAGTTGAACAAATTACTGCTTTATTTGGCTCTAAAGTCACGTCTCCCTTAGCTGGTGTTAATGTTTCGTCTTCGAAATAATCAGGAGTTGAATTCGTAGCTCTGTTCAAAAATACACCATACATTAGCCAAATTTTGTTTGGGGTATACTGCACCAAGAGGAAAATTGTGAACTGCTTGTCGCACGTTGCTGTTTATAGCTTCATTTGGTTTATGAGTACCGACTCTGTTATTTATAATTTATAGCAGAAGTAAATAGCAGAGGGTGATGCCACAAAATCCACATTATCTAGTAAAAATCATAATCTACAAAGCAAAGTCTCGGGATCTCGTAATCTGTATTATGTATGTATGAGCTAGTGGCCAACTCTAGTGACAGAGTTTTTAGGCCGCCTAAAGGCCTCCGTCATGGCTTAACGACTTAAAAGCCGGGACCGACTGTTTAAAGTGCCCTCCGAAGTACCTCGTAATCTGTTATTACTTGAGTAAATCATCGCAACCTATTATCGCTACAACAGATTGCGATTTTTTTATTTATCTGTAAAATACAATTATCGATGTTACCATTCCAGATTTTTTAAATAATATATTGTAACAAACTTTACTGAAATCAAAGACTTTAATTATAACCGGAATATGAGGGTTTTCTACTTTACATAAAATAATTTTTATCATTTTTACCCGAATAAAATCACAATCGCATCTTACAAGAAAAAGCGAGACTTCGAGGAGTAAGTAGTAACCTGTTACGATGTTGCTCGGGTCAAAGTATTGTTTTTATTTTCCGATGAATATTCAAGCAATGTCCATTGCAAAAAGCCTAACTTGAAAACTACTAGTACGATTTGCCTGAAAAAAATTCACAAGGTGTAATCACACCTCAGGAACAATTATCTACATCTACACTAATATTATAAAGAGGAAAACTTTGTTTGTTTGTTTGTTTGTTTGTACTGAATAGGCTCAAAAACTACTGGACCGATTTTAAAAATTCTTTCACCATTCGAAAGCTACATTATCCACAAGTAACATAGGCTATATTTTATTTTGGAAAAAAATAGGGTTCCGTAAGATATTTGGGTTTTTCGGACACAAGGTGTAAAAAATCAACCAGAAAAGTTACTTATTTTGCGTACGCTGCCTAAACTATAAAAGATAGAACCATAAAATGTTCTAATTAATTGTAGATCTTATAAATATCTACAAAAAAGTCCGCGACACACTATACCCATCTATGTCGAGTGAGGCACAGCAACCATTTTTTTATTTAAAAATCTTGAATTTTTTTCGGACTACATTTAAACGCGTTTATTTTACTCATGCTATTAATCCTTATCAAAATAAATGATTTCATCACTAAGAACAGTTTATGGAGATAATATTTGGTCTTTGAATGATTAAAATTGGACGTTTGGTTTTGAAGTTATGGCGAAATTAATATATTATAAATGCGAAAGTTTGTGAGTTTGGATGTTTGGATGTTTGTGCCTCAATCACGCCTAAACTGCTGAATGGATTTGAATGAAACTTGGAATATACATAGTATATGTACTGGATTAACATATAGGCTATTTTTTATCCGAATACCACGCGAGCGAAGCCGCGGGCGGCAGCTAGTTTCAAATAAAAGCACTTGTATCGTTATAGTCGGTTACCGTATTATTCGGTTGGAGCGGCGACATACATAGTTCTGACCCCACACTAAAATTCCCTGCATCGTGGTATCAGAAACTACGAGTACCATGGTACCACAACACCCAGACCCGGAAGAAACATTTGCAGAACATGCAAATATTTCTCCCGCAGCGGGAATCGAACCCGCGCCTCTTGCGTATCAGCCGAGCATTCGCCCGCCTCGCCACAGAGGTCGTCCCGAAATGTCCAAAAACTTTGATTTATTTATACGGCCCGCAACTTTCACAATATATTCTGCCCATTTTACATTGAAATAGCCATCTCTAGGCTGGTGGCCATCATAATAAAATGAGCTTTGTCTCCCGGTCTAGTAGTACATTAGTTGAGGATACCGTTGGTACCTACATTATAAAGACAATTGTATTAAGCTATGGTTTTCCAATCGGCGGTGAGTATCGTAGCGTTTGTAATATAACGGAGATTGGAAAAACAAGTGTAAATCAAAAATGGTATGGTACTTTGTTAACCTATATCGTGAGTATTTTCATAAACTGTCTTTAAAAAATTTTACATGGCCACAGGATAGATAAGAGTCTAGATTGGAGATTAAACGAACTTATCTTGAGTTATGTTTTTATACAAATAAAGTAACATTCAAAACGAATATACTTGTCCATGTCCATTTAGAACTTTATCATATTTTTATAAGGATCTCCTTCGTAATAATTTTCCACCGATCGGTCTTACCTCATTTATATGAAATTGTAACCAAAACACACATAAACCTAAGGACACAAAATTCTTACAACATAAGGTGACAATAATACGTTTTAAGAGCTAAAACAAAACCGACTACAATAAAAATATATAAAAACTCCTTCATGCTGTTCTAAAGACACTACTAACCAGGTAGTTGGCGTTTACATAATGTCAGGATGTCAGTGGCCATTGAAACTCTTTTAAATAAAATTAAGTACCTAAGAAATAAATCCTTAGACATAAAATTCATACGTAACCACTTTGGGACAATTCTCTATACACCCGTGTAAAAAACATCTAAATCAATTCATAATTGGCGGAATTATCTATACTAATATTATAAACAGGAATGTTTTTTTTGTTTTTTTGATTGTAACGTATAGGCTCCGAAACTACTGGACCGATTTCAAAAATTCTTTCACCAATAGAAAGCTACATTATCAGGGTCCAGTAGAGGCTACAATAAATTTTCAAAAAATTAGGGATCCGTAAGAAAATTGCAATATTGTAACCCAAGGTAGAAAACCCAAAACAGTTTTTGGCGTGCTCTGCGAAAACTATTGGTTATAGAACAAAATAACGTACTACACGCGAACGAAGTCGCAGGCAACAGCTAGTCGCGTTATAAAAAAAACATTAATACTACAACAGTAATATTACGACTGTCATATTTCGGTGACATTGTTTTAAAAAGGTGGGCTGCCTTAAGGGGTATTAGCTGGATCTATTGAACGATAGTTAGTAACTCACTAATGGTTAGTAATAGTTTAACAAAGTAGCCATGAAGAGGTTACTGCATTGATGGTCATTATTTACAAAAAAATATATATGTGTAAAACAAAGGGCAGTACTAATTTCGCCCGTATTCCTAACGGAGTGGGCAGAGCCACAAGTAATCATAAGATAATTTGCAGCAACTCATCCAAGTGTAATTTTCTTTTAAGTGGGCACCTATTCGAAATTCAAAATGATATTGAAGGTTTCATGAGTCGTAAACCTTCGGATAATAAGAATAGGTAGTAACATTGATCGCAACGATTCCAGAATAATAAAAATAATACCAAGCCTTGATGTTGTTTTCTACAATGGGAAATAAAACCTTTCGGAGTTGTTTTTGATTGTGATACACAGTCCTGTTGCATTATATTTTCTAAAATGTTGTTCTCCGCTGCACTCCTAGTCCGCAAAAACAAAGTTTCTGATTTATTATGACTATACACAATAAAAGCTCATTCAGAGGACAAAATCACTTATAGATATAAAATACTAATCATAATCAAATATTATGTATGTATGTAATCTTACTTATATTATAAATGCGAAAGTTTGTGAGTTTGGATGTTTGTGCCTCAATCACGCCTAAACGGCTGAGCGGATTTGAATGAGACTTGGAATATACATAGTACATGTACTGGATTAACATATAGCCTATTTATCATTCGTGTACCACGCAAGAGAAGCCGCGGGCGGCAGCTAGTCTTGTCTAAAAAGGATCTTGTACGCTATGCCTTAAATCGCCTCAATATGTAGACTCAACTCAAATCATAGCACACGTTGATTTAAAATTCAACGAGCGAGCCCCTCAAGAACCTTTTGCGAGCCTTTCAGCACAAAACACCCAAAAAATACCCCCAAGACTATCCATCTCTTATCCCCTCCCTATTTATCCATGTAACCGATACATTCCAATTTTGCTCATTCTATTTTATTTATGAGAGAACCTTCCTAATTTACGTATTCAGACAACGTTACAACTGCGCCCAAAACTTGGAGGTATACATTGTTTGCTGTACCTCACCTTTGGATGTATTTCACAGCTAGTTCACTGGTGGCGTTTATACAGCGTCAGGAGGCAAATTTTACCTTCAAAACCGGGACCAAAATGATGGACCATCTATATGGGCGATGGGCTGATCACCTGTCACCATAGTTCACCATATCCATCTTAGGACTTTAAATCAGAAGTGGCTGCAAGTTTTCTTATGTTTACTTGTGGCTCTGCCCACTCCATTAGGGATACGGGCGTGATAATAATGTATATGTATGTATGTAAAAACGGGACGTTGTAGTGTCCGAAACGAATTAAGATGGAGTAGGCTTGACCAGCACTTATTCCATCCTCTCAGTTTAGTCGGCCACAGGAAAGACGTGGTCAATACGTGCGGAACTGACTAAGCCGCGAATTTCCTCACGATGTTTTCCTTCACCGTTTGAGAGTACAGAAAAATCCAATGGTATACGACCGGGTTTAAACTCACGGCTTTAGGATCGGAAGGCGGGGTCACGACCAACTAGACCACCAGTCTCATAAAAACCTCCATCATGATAATCTTAAAAATGTTGCAATTTTGTTTTACAAGAGTGAGCTAGCTGTCCCTTTTCCTTGCTTAGAGGCCGGGTAGGGATTCGTTTTACTTAACAAATGCCCGGAAAGGCGATGGCCCTACGTGCTACGTGCTTTCTAGGACGTATTTGTATCCGGCTGTCTTTCACGATGGATTCCACTTTTAGCGGATTTTGGTGGCAAAAATTTACAGTTGCTGTTCTACCATTAAAATGCTCTTAGCTTATAGCCCTTAGTATATTAACACTGAAAGTAAAAAATAATACACTAATTTTACTTTTATTTGCACTTAAAACGGTACTATGATTGAGTTTCCCAATATTTAGGCACATGCCATGCCCACTTTAAGCTATTCATCTATAGCGATTGATTTTATGATTTTATAGAAAATCCTATAATTTTCGTAAAATGGATTGTACGTAAATTGTACGCAATTCGATTCAGTAGCAGATTCATATTTGATCGAAAACTGGTCGGAGTATCAATAAATCGTACGCAATCCAGTTCAGTAGCATATCAGTTAATGTGGCCTTTTTAACCCACATGACGTTTTGAACGTTAATAACCAGGGCCTATTAATAAAAATTCCTATTAATTTGTTATGTGTTTTAAAACAAAATATAACTTTCAATCACGTACCCTCTTTCGCTTTCAATTTACTTTACCGACATTGTTTTCATCCAATTCCGACGGAAGACATCCCCGTCACATCGATAAATATTCGTAAAGTTGACAAAAGAAACAAATTGTACTCATAAACATAAATTGTTGTTCATCAGATGACGAATGCGCGCGTCAATGTGTGCGTGCTGTTTTCGTGGTAATGCCCTTTTTGTGTTTAAAATATTCACTACGAAATTTTGTCTCGAAAATAATGCTGTTAATTATGTTCCCGTTGTTACTACTAGTCGTGTCATTAGTGTGGTGAAAGGACACAAAGTGCGCCTCAAAGGCTCTTTGCGAGCACTTGTTTTCCAACTTTAGGTTCTACATGCGGATGTTTTCCTTCACCGTTTGAGAGTACTGATATCTATCTATCTATACCTTTAGAATAGCTTAACCTGACAGACTGAT